>QLOS01011699.1:0-10289 GCA_003313725.1 Russula sp. MG48
TATGGTGCGTGAGAACGGGGGGGGAGGAGGGGAGGGGGTCAGGTCGGTCAGCGCTCAGCGGCTCTCTGGATGGGTGGGGCCATGGCCGTACCGGTTATCCACATGGGGATTATCGTGGGAGGACGGGGCGTCTCCATTAGCATACGACCGCTGATGGGGTTGGGTACATCAGATCATGTCAAAAATGTCAGAGTGTATCATCGTTATGGTTCGTTGGAGGGGAGAAGGACACGTACATGCCCCATTTGAAACGTTCTAGTCGCGCGATTCCCGTCATCGGGTCCGCTTTATATGTGTTGGACTGGCAGACTTTGCCCTCTCCAAACACGTGTATCTGTTTTCCATGCGCAATAACAATTGAGGAGATACGTTCCGTCAGCGTGGGGTTAGGAGGTTCGGTGGAGGGGGACGGAAACGCACCCACGCGCCCGCGCGCAGCTTTTCTATCCCGACGTCAACGGCTGGTTGATATATACCGGCACCACGAAACGTCTCGATGACCTGTCCCTGCCGGAAAAAAGCAGAAAAGACGCTGCCGCATGAGCGTGAATGAGGAGGGGGATGAGAAGGCGCAGTCCGGGCCCGGCTTACGGGTTAGTGAATATGATGTCTGACGCGCCGAGGGTCCATCGCGTCAAGTGGGAGCGCAGGTACGTCCGCGAGGGGAGGATGCCCCACACGAGAGGGTCGTCGAGCCTGAGGAAAAGAGGTGAATTCTTTGAGCGAGCTTTTTGGCGGCAACAGCAGCCGAGTAAATAGCGCGTACGTCGAGAGATGGTTAGAGACTTTTTGGGTACAAAGTACTCAGCATTGGGTTGGCTCGACTAGAAGTGATCGCTCACCCGTGACAACACCCTGCCCGTTCTGTCTCTCGGGGCTGTCCAACGCCTCGAGGAGGTAAGGTAGGCCGCGGACTGAGATGGAACAGAGTCCAGAATGAAGGTATGTTTTGCATGTGAGCCCAATCGCAGCGACTATTGCTGCAGAGAGAATGCGCTGCATGCGCTGCTACACTTGACGCGACCTCGTAGTAGATGCGAACGAACTTTGCCAGTGGCTGTGGCTGATCAACATATCAACGGACCGATCTCCCCGGCGTGGAGCCTAGCTTGGCGCCGGCCCTTCTCTGCCTTGTTCATCATCTACGCGTTCTGTTTCGGGACTAAGCGGCCTCGAAATCATTGTTGGACCCTTTGCTATATGTTCTTACCTATCTTCTAAGGCTTTGACACTCTCACCGGTCCGTTCCCTATCTCCGTTGGCATGCTGGTATGCTCGCGTCTACGGCATCTTCCACATCGACCCTGCATGACGACCTTGTCGCACGGATCCCTTGTAAGTCACCTCTATGCTACTCATCAATGGCATATTTCCATCTGATGTTCCAGGTCTTTCCTCCTTCGCCATCCCCGCGAAGGTCCGGTATACTTACTACCACCGGAACCCCGCTGTTGTCAAGGAACCGCCCTATTGATAAGCATGTTCTGGTTGAGCTATGATAGAATTATGAGCCGCTTAGTTGACGCGCAAAAATGTGATCTAGTGTGCGATGGCAGTCCCGAGAGCTCGGTGAGTGACCTTGAGCCAACTGCGGGCGCATGGCCAGTACGCCATCTGTCATCGCTCTTCACTTGCATTATCGTCAACCCTGGGTCTCATCGGCGGGTCAGACCATCAAACCTGGATGCCAGTGGCGGCCCATGCATCAGGTATGTTTCCCCAACATTTGGACCCTAGCTAGAGTCGAGGAAGATCATCTTATAGGCCCCTCACTCAGTGTTTTGGCAGATGATATTCTCAAACTAGGCCTCGTTGTGGGACTGAGGCTGAGGATTGAAGGCGAGAACCCGTGGCATTTCGTCGCTTGTTCCCATGGTGATCGGGTTGGAAGGCCTAGTGCAGCACAGTTGACTATCTCATACCGCATAAGTGAAAATTATGTAGCACGAGAATTTTCTCTGCGTCCCAAGTAACGCTGGTTCCATAAAAGGCTATACACGTGACATTTATGCACTATGAGGCCATGCACTATGAGACAGTCAACTGTATGTATGAATGGCGATTCATTTTTCTATACAGTACAGTACAGTAGAACATGGCGTGTCCATGCTATTAGTCGACGCCGGCAGAAAGCGAATACTGCATGGGTACAACTGATACAGCGCTAAGCACCCTCTATCACGTATTGGCGCATATAGTAGTACTGTGCAGTACAGGAATGACGGAAAGGGATCGTGATGTGGGGCTCCTACGTTGGGTACCTGTAAAGTGGCCTAAGAACTATAAGCGGCAAAAGGTGCCTTCACTTGTGGCCATGCTCCGATAGCAGTTTCGCGATATCGTGACGTCTGTTCGACGACGCAACATCGAATGCAGTCTCGCCCTTGTTATCCTTCGCCTCTATATCCGCGCCATGCTCGAGCAACAGGTGCGCGAGCTCGAGGTGACCCCGCGACGCTGCGAAGTGTAACGGAGTCCAGCCCGAGTTCGATCGAGCATTTATGTTTGCATTGTGCTCAATGAGTATGCGAGCTACCTGGACGTTTCCCCCTACCGCTGTCCAATACAGGCAAGTCGAGGCCCCCACTAGCAGGGCATTCACATCTGCACCATGGTCGAGTAGCCACCGCACAATTTCAGGATAGCCATTCCTACATGCAGAACACAGTGGAGTCCACTCAAATTTGCCCCAGACGTCCACGTCTGCACCGTGTTGAAGGAGTACCTCCGCAGTCTGGAAGAAGTTCCCCGCCAATGCTGCAACAAGTGGTGTCATATAGCCGTGACCACCAGGAGCATTCACATGCTGGGGATGCCTGGAAATGAGGTGTTCTGTCAAGTCATGGAATCCACAGAGTGCGGCGTAGTATAGAGGAGTTGTGTCACATTCCCCTGGGGGTGAGAAGTCGAAAAAGGGGGATAGGTAGAAGGGACTGGTATCTATGTCGTGCAACGCGAGCCATGCCGCAAAATGTGGTTTGTCGGGGTTAAAAAGATCTTTCATCCCGTTCCGTACGTGTAACGACACATTCTCGAACTGCGCGTGTTTCACCCAGTGTTCAGCGACATATTTAGCCAGAGGAAAGCTCGTCTTGCTGCTATACTTATCAACACGATCGTCCAACCGTAGAAGGACTCCTATGCAAGCTTGTGCGAGGATCGTGTGCGCAGGCTCCAGGGAAATATGATAGCATGAGACATCTCCACTTGAAACAGCAAGACGAGGCGAGGTCAGGAACTCCTTTACCGAGAAGTGCGAGAACTGCACCACACGTGAAAGACCGGTGTCGACGATGGCAATTAAACTGGAACATGCTGCTTGAAGAGCTTGCTCTTCGTCCTCCCACCGCCAGTCCGGTTTCAATATTGGAATATCTTCATCACTACCGAAGTCAACCGCGAGTACTTCGGCAAGCTCCTCAACACGAAGTGGTCGGATAGATACCACGAGGCATTGCAACAGACGATAAACGTCCTCTCGGTTTGACTCCTTGATCTCTCGCAGAACGCGTTCATACGTTTCGTCGAGAGATTTGGGCAATTCGCTGAGAACTCGCTCGACATTTCGCACGGGGCAGTCCCGCAGCGCTTCTAGTTGGCACACCACCCAGCGAAACCTGGGTAACAATCTGAGCAGGTGTCATAAACATAAACTTGGACCGAGAACCTACATGCCGTCCGCTTTTCTGGACAGTGTCTCAACAACTCGTTCTTTAACCACTCCGCTCCACTTCATCGCTTGATACTTGTCCGAAAAAACGACAGAGCGGACATATGTGGCGATATCTTCCTTCTGTCCGTCCTGGTCATGCAGAGATACCCTCAGACATCCCAATCGTTCGACCACATTTCGAATGTCAACCTCAGGGCGGCTTGTTATGCAAATATGTAAATTTGGAAGGTGCAGCTCGACGAGTTCCTTCACAACTTCCAAGACCTCTTGACGCGAGAGGGGAGCACCAAGTCCTTTTGATGTGGTAGGACATTCGTCGAGGGCATCGACGATAAGATAGATTGGCGCTTGTCCCAAAGAGATAAGCATTTTTTTGAGACATTGTAAAAGTGCGCCCTCGCTGGGTTGCTGTGAACCACAATTGTGTTTGAAGTAGATGTCGAAGAGAGCGTCAAAGCATGAATCGGATTGAGCGGAGAGCTGTATGAGGAGGGAGGAAAGTAAAGCACGATTATCCTGCTTTGCGGTATCCTTAAAGTCAAAGAAGAAATATCCTAGGTAGGATGCTCTGGCATCAGAGACAGGTCGTAGATATTCGATGATCGCCGAGCTTATCAAATATATTAGGTCCTTCGGACACAGAAAGTTGGGTTAGCAAGCGTACCTAAGGATGCTTTTCCCTGAGCCCGCTATCAACAGGGAGAGACATTAGCAAGGATCAAGGCGCTTTAAATAAAAGAAATATACCTTTTCCGTGAATCCATAGGAAGTTCTCAAAACCATCGGCTTTCCAACGGTTGAAGGTTACGCCCCGAGTGAACCATGCGGCAGTCCCATCGTGGTAAGCTTTTCGCGCAGTGTTAAAATTTATCGACGGATCTGGAGGAGAGAGCCATTTTTGAAAATTCTCTCGCGACTGGCCCCCTGTAATATTTTCAGCCTTTCTATCCAGTAACACTCGCACAAAAGGTCACGAACGGTTCAATCCACCAAGATCGTTCTCGATCCGTTGCATCGCTACTCTCGCTTCATTTCCACCTAACCGCAGACCCATGAGCATAACATAACGACTGGGACGAGTAAGACACCCGTTGCGTACCATCAATTACCCTGTCCATTTTTTCGTCAATGCTCTTTCCAAGCCTCACCGCCTCCGCACCAGCCATCAGGGCCTCCTCATGCGTTAGTTTGTCTAGCTTCTTCAGCGCATCTTCGAGGTCCGTTCTTCCCACCAACTTCTTCATAAATTTTTCTGAATGTGGATGGGTCAGGCATCTCCGTATGTCTGTAACAATCAACTCACTTGCGAATTGCTGTTTAATCTCTTTCGTCGCGACAGCAAGAATTTCTAGAACTTGAACCATGATCCGCACGATCAGTTCCTTCATCGCATCTGTCGGTGGCACTTTGGTGTAAATCTCAAGGCGTTTGAAAAGGTTCTCAATACGCCCAAAGATATCGACGAGTACATCTTTGCTCGCGTTAACATCCTTTGCCGCCTAATAGAACGACCTTGGTGTCAGAATGGTCGGCACGAAACAACGAAAATACTGACTATGAGAAGGATGCCGATCCCAGCGAAAATGACTTTGGCAGGCGGGAATACCTGCAAAACATGTATTTGAGGGGTGAAGATTTATGGGTTAAATTTTGAAGATTGACCAGGCCAAGACCCTCGCCAAGGGCAGCAGAAAACGAGGCGACGACGGTAAATGTTGCGTTGAGCCACTGTTCAGATGTGTTATCGCCACTCTGAGGAGACTGGATGTACTCTTGAACGTTATACTTCTTGTCAAGGACCGCCGGAATTTCGCTGGGAAGTTTGCAGTTTTGGAGATCGGCGATGAGTGGATGTAAAACAAGGTCATTCTTGGTCTTGTCACGATACCTCTTCAATGCATCACAGAAGATTGTATGAAAACTGGAAGGGGATCCTGAGGCAGCCACGAGGGAAGTTCGAGACATAGGACCAGTAGGGAGTGTTTGTGTTGTTGAGGGATCGATGTAAGGAAGGGGATCGTTGGCCAGGTACTGTACTGTACATGACTCACCGCCTCATGTAGTACGTACAAAGAGTCCCACGACGATGTGCCAGGTGACTTAAATGTGGGTGAGAGGCGCGCGCATCACTATACCAAGCCCCAGCGTTACACCAGACCTCCGGGAGCCAAACGGATGTAGCAGTGGCACGTTCAGTCTTTAGTTGGAGGACAGAATATGATCATGATACCGGAGATGCAATGAGGCTAATGCTTACGAGCCAGACACCGTCTTAATCCGATAACTCATGGAATGACAGTGAGTTGGACATGATGAATCGCAATGGTGGGAGCTGTTTGAGCTCCGATTCAGCAACTGCCAGTTCGGGGTAGCGCCCACTGATGCACTCGAGGGTTTCGAGGCAAAAACGTATATTCTAAACTCGTAGCAGAAAGAGCGTTTGTACTGTCCTTGCCCCACACATCGACCGGACCCACCTTTCGACCAGTCACACCCTGTCACAGTCCAAAAAAGGCTCGAATTCAAACTCAGCATGGCGTGTTCGCGATGCAGATCTGTTGTGTGATCGCATTTGCCGGTTAAAGCTCCGACACGGCATCCTTCAGCCTGCGTGACAGCGGCCAGAAGCCCTTTTTTTGATCTCGTTTTCCTCGCAATTTTATACAGAAAAAAGACCACTATTGTAATAAGGATGCCAATTAGAGCATATATACAAAGTTTGAGCTCAATTGGGCCTATTTTGGTGAAGATATTTGAAGTGGTCGAAAGGTGGGTCCGGTCGATGTGTGGGGCAAGGACAGTATATATAAGGTATCAACATTGCATTCGGTAACCTATTGCACATATAAAAAAGTGATATAAATAACTACAAACCTTATAGGCGGTATCGTATCAATTATATTGAATCAAAGGGGTGGCAAGTCACACCTGGGGATATCAATCGTTCGTAGGCGCAGCGGGAAATAGGGGAATCGTGCGCTTTCACTAATAGCAGGATATTTTCGGGGTATCCAGCAGAGCAAAATTGGGAGAGAAGGAGAGGGAGAGAGGAAGAGGCAAAAGGCGATGGTCAGTATATAATAGGCATATATGGATGTATGGGAGCCGTCGGTGGATGATCCATCATTGAGGGTGACCGCGGCGCTCCTGAACTATCGCCGATATCCAGCGCAGGAGTGTGCGCTCGAGCATGTCTTCCCAGCCGTCATCCCGACGCGCGACTACGCGCGCATCAAAGAATATGGGCGGCTCCGCGAACTTTGCCACCGACGGCGAGGGCGGCGTGAGATCGCCCGTCGGGTTCGGTTTCAGCGTCGGTACGTCCGGGGTTGCGGGCGAGATGATAGGGAGCATATAGCGGAGCTTCAAGGCGCTGCGGGTGTGCCAACTTCGCGTGAGCCGAGAGACGACACGAATTATTACTGACGGAACTTACGCGCACCACAGACGCAGGTTGTCCGTGCGCCTGAACGTCCACCCTTTGCGGCCCTTCTCCGCCTGCGACCCGTCGATCCCGGATGCCGAGAGCGCATCTTCCAGAGCGACGATGTCGTGGATCGAGTCGCTGTTGATATATCCCCAGGGCTTTCTGGACTGTCTGACACCGGCGCTGTATGCCACACAGAGTAGCTGACCGGACGATAGGGCGTTCAGGAACCCGTCCCTATCTGGCGAGACGGGCAGGTGGGGCAGGAAGGACGCAGGGAGGAGAGCGACGAGGAGTGCGTGCGCACGCGGAAGCTCACCGTCCGGTAAGGCGTCGCGCTTTGCCCACGGCGGAAGATCATCGTCGTCCACGCTAAATGCGTCGTCTTCAGCATCGTCATCTTCCTCTGCAAGAGTTTGCAGCGCCTCGGGTTCCTCCGTGAAAACGAGGTTCTGCATAGCGTCGAGTAAGTTCGCAGACGCCACACGTCGGACGGGGTAGCCGCTCCCGGCTGTTTCGTCGTTGTAGGCGCCAAGGCCAGAATCGGGCAAAGGGGCACTAGACCGTCGGCCCTTCCCTCGCGCCTCCCGATCGAGCTTCTCCTTACGAGCCAGGCGCTCCTGCTCGCACAACCACCCTCTAACGCCGCCTTTGCCCCCACCAAATAGCACTTCATCCACGGTATTGAGGTATTGCGCAACAGCCTGCTGCTGCTTCTCGAGATCGTCGATCTTGAGATCCTGCTTGTAAAGCCATCCGCTGCCGAGCACGAGCCGTTCGTCCCACCACTCGCGCGGCAGTCGTTCGCTCTCCTCGTCGACGTTGAACTCGTCCTCTTCTTCGTCCCAGACCAGTATGGACTCGCGGCGGCCACCTCACCCGCATGACTGAGACGGAGGACGACGCGTCGGCACGTTGGACAATTTGGCGGGGGACATGACGCGCGATTGCGAGCTATGGTCGCTGCCCGCGTCATATGCCGCTTTCCTCCAGCCTGCCCGCTGGAAGAGGTCAGATGTCATCTTTGCCTTTCTTTCCTTGGCACCACATAGCCCGGCATGGCCCGAGTTGTGAAGCTCCGCGTGAAAAGTTGAATTGTACCCGACGCGGAATCATTACAGTAGGCCAAATGCCAGTGAATCATTGCACTGTGCTGTACGTACTGTAGTGGCAATACTGTTGATGCTTTCATGTACAGTATTCCATGCACAGCACACACAATCTTCCGCCACGAGCTTTCAGGTTGTGTATTTGGCCATGATCACTTCATACTTTGTTACCAAGCCAAGCCTCGTCCGTAAAGCGCTCTTCGGCCCTAATCCCATCTCTCGGCTCTAGATGCAGATACGCCCAAACGTCACTTGGCGTCTCTAACAAATTACACTGGCGTTCTATCTATCGATGCCGGTGAGCTCCCCTACTTTTGGATGATACCCTGGGCCGCTTGCATGCAGGCTGTACACGAGGTCCATTGCCGAGAAAACTATGGAGCGGCTCGCTCACACACGCCTCGAGAACGGCGCAAAGTCGCATATCGTGTACAGGCCCCCTGCCACGAAGTGACTTGGCCTCTTCCCTCACTATTAATTACCCCCCTCCCACTTCCTCAACCTCGGACCCTTAGTGCACTGTGTTTCCGTCTCATTAAAGCCAACAACGTCTCTCGAGCCACAATCTCACCTCGACACCCTCCTCCAATCATCATATGCTCGGCTCCGGTGGGGAGAGGATCGGCTGGTGTGAGAGTGCATATGCCATATTCTCCTCTTCGTGTCGGTTGTCCTTCCTTCAGCGTCTCCCAACGCATTCTCTTTTGAGGCTCACGGGACCCACGAGAACACTCACTCACGTGTAGGGCTGAATGCATTGCTCATCCTCATTCCTATTGCATGGATATCTCACTTCAAAGGATGGTCACATGGGCTCACCCTTGCATGTATGCCATCAATACATTTTGTGTCTTGCCATTCCCCCGTATACTTATCCAACCTACTTCTAGTGTGTTTCCTTTCAGTCATCCCACTCGAAAAGCTCTTTGACTGGGGCAGTGAGCAACTCGCAACGTATTGCGGAAAGGATCTGGGTGACTTAATTGTAATCACTTTGAACAAGTATATTCGGCTTATCGGTGCATAACTTTGAACTTGCTGACTTTCGCTCACCAGCACTGTTGAAGCCACCCTCGCAATTATCCTCCTTGTTCGATGCGAGTATGTGTTTCTAATGAGCTATGGTCATGCGCGCAGTAATCCCTAAGCTACTTACGCAGACTCAAACTTTTGCAGTCCACGATCGCTGGTGACTATTTCGCGTTGCGGCTGTATGCGGCGTCCTCATAGCTGGACATCCTAGGTGTCGTTCTCCTACACCTGCTGCTCATACCCGGGACCAATTTCCTCATTGGCGGTGCTGGAAGACGGGAACAGCTACTACATCCTGACCGCCCCCAGTTAAACCTTACCCTTCTAACCGTCGGGTGTGTGGCACTGGTCCTCGTTGTCATGAGGAATTATGCTGAAACCTAGGTAGCGTCTTAGCATTAACCATTCCCACCGCCTTTTTCGCTTCCATCGGTACTAACAATGCCAACGGCACCGAGGGCGTCACGGGACCATCTGACGCCCTCTGACGTGTTATGGTCCGCATAAGCCGTGGCTTTGCTGTCATCCTCCTCACTATGTGCGCCACTAATAGGCGGCAACTCGCCTCGTCATGACCTTGTCTCACAATAATCTGCAGTTATATCTGCTCGCGTATCTACTTGCACAATCCTCCTCCGGCCGACCCCGGCGCTCGCGAAGATGCCGATAACCAAGGTGAAATCTCCCGGCAAGAATCACCGCGTAGGAGGTCCAGGGACGCCGGGGAACTTGAAGTAGTCAAAGCGAACCCTCGGGCGTGTCTCGGTCTACTTGCGGTCACCGTTGCGCTGATGGGTGTCACGGCCACGTTTGTGCGTGTCCTCCCCCCTCCCCATCAGCACACTCAACGTCAAGCTGATGCAAACTCTCTGCCTGCAGCTTGTTGACAGCATAGGATTTGTGCACAACCAAGCCAATATCGAAGAAGAGTACGCTCCCCTGCCTTTGTCCACTTCACGTTCTGCATGCTGACAGTGCGAGCGCACCTTTCCTCACAGGTGGTTCGGCATCATCCTCCTTCCTTTGATATCCTTCTCGGCAGACGGCA
>QLOS01011701.1:0-17645 GCA_003313725.1 Russula sp. MG48
CCTGAGCTATCTGAGAAGTTGGACTGTCCCTGCGACGTTTGATTTTGTGCTGACTGATGGACAGAGCGGTTGCTGCCTGTACACAAAGACGAGTGAAGCTGATGGAGCTAAAGCCAAGTGGTGGCGGATAGCATACCGATGTCCATCCCGTCGTCGGATATATCCCTCACGTTGATGGATTCATGAGCAGCTTGGGACATTGTTTATAGAGTTACAGTCGGATGGTAAGACGAGGTTGTGTGTATTGCTGCGAAGAGCTCGAAGGGGATGATAAGTTACCCTCAGGCTCAGCCACATGTTTAGAACGCAAGGTGCATGTGATGCAGCACGTGCCTCCAACGTTGACGCCTACTGTAGATCACTGTGACGCCATGACCACTGGCAGCATGCCAGTGGCTGCTCACAGAAATAGGCGACAGGCAGCTCGCTCCCCTCCTCATCCCCCTCATCTTTGTCTTCCTCTGGCATGATGGACATCGAGGAGCCATCCATGATCCATCCTCTCTCTCCTCGTCTAATAGCTTTCTCACCCAATAATCGCAGGCAAGCCCGGCGCACATCCCGAAGCTTTGCTACACCTCGACCAACCACCTACGCCAGAGAGAGGGGTCGCGCCCCCAAGGAGTTGTCGTGGGTTCAACCAAGGTTACTCTACAGGATCTCACTACTTGTCCCGTGACTTTCTCATCATGTGACTCTGTCCCCCTTCCACATGGCATCCGCATGCTTTGAATGGTGATAGGCTGCACAAGCAAGCAAGAACGCGGTCTATTGCGGCGTTGAGGGAGACGGTTCTGGACACAAAAATCGAAGCTCGGAAACAGCAGGTGGGTGCCAGTAGAGGCTGTCTGGAGGCGAGTGAGGCACTGACGAGGATGTTGATGCTAACGAGAAGCTGGAGAAGAGCACTTCGTCTTTGCTTGAGTCCCAAATGATGGAAACTCCAGGCTGACAGACGACCAATACGAGACTCGGAGTTCGCATACCAGTAGGCAGAGCACCGGCCGGTGAAAAAAATATGCTACAGTGACCCCAGTTGGGGAAGGAGATGGTAATAGCCTCAATTTGATACATAAGGCTCTGTTAAGAACGGAAATGTACCCTGCAGAAGTTTGGGGGAGAGCTTCAGAGCGCCTTTGCCAGAAGCCATAGCTTTCACTGATACCGCACCAGTATCGATCGGAATGGAAGACTTGCCCAATATTCAATGTTCAATGTATAACCATTCCATAGTGCAGAAGGCAGACCACCCCAACCTCTCGGGTCCGTATGGGCCCCCGTGGAGATAGAGAGATGGAGGGGACACCAAAAATGTGGGCACACCTGTATGAGGCAGTGTAGAGTTCGTCCTCTCCAACAAGTGAGAACTGAAGGGGGACAGAGGTCGCATGATGACGAAGTCACGGGACAGGTAGTGCATGTAATGTGTAGAGTAACGTTGGTTGAACCCTTCGACGAGTCCTTGGGGGCGTGACCCCTCTCTCCCATGGGAGAAATTCAATATGTCGATGCGATTAAATCAAGGTTGGCAGCTGCGAACTCACTAGAGCGAGCATCGATAGACGCCAGAATATATACAGCGACAGTGGTGCTTTGGTCGGGCGGGCCACAATCATACACGCATGAGGGTGAAAGCAAACCCAACGTGAGGGTTGCTGGAACCGAACAGCTCTGAGAATTTGACTGGCCATGTCCATACAGCATCGCATCTGCAGGAGGGCAGAGAGGGGGGAATGAAAGAACAACTCAGTCAAGAGTTACAAGACCGAACTAGCAAGGAGGATCGTATTGCAAAGAGAAACTTGTACAGTGAGTAACATAGAAGGATCACGCCACGGAGAGAAACATAAAGAGGTGAGTTGATGAGAAAGGAGTTGTGAATCGAGCCCGCCGGCGCCGGGGTTGAGCCGCGTACCAATATGGAAAGTAACACCTGCTGATGACGCTGCCGTCACACTGAGCCTTGACATACCTCTCAAGGACCAAAGTGTCTCAGAACTTGCAAATATCCATTGCTGGCGGCCATGGCATTCCCGATAAATGATGTCGCGTTGACATAGAGTACGCGACGTTTTCACTTCTACTCTGGACGATCAATGTCGGAGGAGGATGGCACCGTGTCGAGGGAACCGCGCGAATGCTCCGTGGCTATGTCAGGGATGGACATCTCTGACGGTGTGGGCGATGAGGGGGCTCCATGTTATCAGAGGAGTCTGGAGCCTGAGACGCAGCATTCGATGCCATGCTTGGGTGTGGAACGGGAGTCACTTGGCAACTTGCGATCCGGGAGACGTTGATGTCGCCTGTGGGCCTGCAGGAAGTGGATTGCTAGGAACTGGGATTGAGACAGATGTAAACGTCATCACGGGTACTACGGAACGAGGGACAACGCCAAGTTCCGCGTTGTGTTGTTCGGCGGCGACTGTACTAGATGGGAGGGTGACGAGTACCCGAGGGATGGGTGTTGAAGCTCCCGTGATGGAATGAAGATCAAACTCTGAACTGGCTGTGGACGAGATGGTTGGGGTGTCTGCGGGACATTGTGTTGTAGCAGCGGTCGCTGATTCGAGAGAGATGGCAGGAACCTAGTTGTTTTCAAGATTGGCGGTTGGAGTGAGGTGGGATGACTCGATGGTTGTGGTAGCCCGAGGCATATCGTGCAGCACCGGCTCGTCTGCAAGATGTATACGACTATGGTGTGGGATGAGCGTCGTCAGGTACGGCGGAAGGGATGATGGTCGCTAGGACGGCGTCTGGACGCGGGACAGTAGGTAAGGTGGCAGTGGAAGGGTGGGCGGTCTCTTCTGGTGCACCAACGACGGGCTCATGTATGTGGGAGCCATGACCTGGGATTTTGCACAACGGGTACGAGGATGGTTGGTACAGAATGTAGTTATGATCATCAGTGAAAGCGGAGAACACGATCGGGGCAGAATTGGTGTCTTGATGTAACGTGACGTAAATTTGGCGAATATATCTAAGAATATAGAAAGGAATCTCATCATTCCTGCGCTTCCACGCTTCTAGAACGATTTCATTCCACAAGGCACAGAAGTCGTTCTGTAGACCAGGAAGAGCATTCTGGGTGTCACATCCGGAAATTGCTGGCAGAATGTTTGACAGCGCATAGAGGATAAAGTGATCCCCGTCAAGATAGGAGCGGAAGAACTGGCGAGTGATGTGGATCAAGTTGGCAATTAGCGCACTGTCTCCGTGTGCAAGGTAGTCTCGAAGCACGCCTTCCGATATGCCTAGTTGGTCCATAACAATCGCTTTCCAACGATAATCGCGTTCCTCCACCGGCACGTTGGCAATGATACCAGCAACTATCCCTTGTGCACACAGAGCAGAGCCATCGTTGTTGTTATTGCCCCGGCTTCCCAGTGAATGACCGATTTCAACGGATTGCAACACTCCGTCGACGCCCCGCCCAAAAATGTCTTCAAGGACCACCCAAGCTGCACGGGAAAGGCGTGCTGAATCGGCGGCCTTTACACAAGTAATGAGACGCTTTTTCTTGACGGTCTCTGAGACCAGACTGGATGACAAAGTACGGTCCAAGAATCCACTGAAAGCCGCTGCCATATCATCATCCAGTTCGGCGAGGATTCGTCTGGGCTTGTCGACCGCTTTCGAGCTGCAGAAACCAGGGATGCCCTCGAAGAACTGTTCCAGTTCTTGGTCTTCGTCCAGTGCATCGAGTGTCCATCTCAAGACATGACCGTCGATTCCCGCTGACAATTTCGAAGCGGTTTCTTGCGCCGTCTTCACTATACCCCCCCAAAACCGTTCGCGATAAGTGTCAAAGCGCCGCCAGATCACAAAGGAGAAGTCGTCGCGAGATATTATGATGATGAAGAGAATACGGAAGATTGCATATGATATGAAAGTATAGAGGAACCAGGCTGAATAAGTGAGCGGTGCATAATAGGGGCTGTCTTGTCGGAAGATTGGCATCAACGTGACGCATCCATATAGCCCAACCGAAAGCCCGATCCACCAAACCACGACATTGAAGACAGTGTGGTTGATGTTAACCAAAAAAATAAGGAGGCCGGAAAAGAAGAGGAACAGGGAGAGGTGAAGCAGAGTGGGCAAAGCTCCAACCGCCCAAGGTAGATGAAACTTTTCGACACCATCAGCAAAGAACGCACGGATCCGCGCTCGCTTGTGTGGACTGTATCGTGGAGGTTGAGTGATCGTGAGGTATCGACGCGCCCACTGCTGTAACAATGTCGCTAGTAGAGCACATGTAAGACTGATCACCAAGCTCAGAAACCAGAGTGAGTTGACCCAAATTGCGTATCTCGGCGGAGAGAACGGAGGTGGTTTAGCCGGAGCGGCAAGGATTGATGCACGAGATACATTGGGATCGGCGAGAAGCTGATAGATGTTCTCGAGATAGAATGCAGAGGTATCTTGAGGATTCGGTCTGAGGTCTTGAATAGACACCGCAGCCAATGCGGCGACTGCGGCAGAGAACAAACCAGTCTATAATGTTCGTGTTGGATCGCTGCTGCGCAGCAGTATAGAAAATATTAAAGAGCACCCACGAAAATAAGGATGCCGTCAGCATCCTTTTGCCAGCGATCGGCCATTTTGTTGTCCTCTTCCTCTGCCATCTTCACATACATATTGAAGAGAGGCCCTGAGCTATCTGAGAAGTTGGACTGTCCCTGCGACGTTTGATTTTGTGCTGACTGATGGACATAGCGGTTGCTGCCTGTACACAAAGACGAGTGAAGTTGATGGAGCTAAAGCCGAGTGGCGGATAACATACCGATGTCCATCCCGTCGTCGGATATATCCCTCACGTTGATGGATTCGTGAGCAGCTTGGGACATTGAAGGTTTATAAAGTTACGGTTGGATGGATGGTAAGACGAGGTTGTGTGTATTGTTGCCAGGTGCTAGAAGGGGATGATACCCTTAGCCGCGGCCCGCCACGTTGACGTGAGACGAGCGTCAAACTCAAACCTCCCAAAGTCATTCGGGTCCAATGCCGCGGGGAGTACAAAGAAACAGAAGCTAAAAGTCGAGTCACTGGGTAATCGATGCACTCTCCCTTTCCCGTTTGCGTACAAGCTTGTGGTGGTAAGCTGCTACTAGTAATAGGCACGTGAACTGCAGGATATGACTAATATATAGTGGTGTCCAATATCCAACGGAGACTGCAGGTCAGCCGCTCTAGGCATCCGAGTCCGTGCCTCCTCCACAGTGGAGAGAGGGGTTGTGCCCCCAAGGACTCGTCGATGGGTTCAACCAACGTTACTCTACGCACATGATCCGCTATATGTACTGCTAATTCCGTGACTTCCTCATCATGTGACCTCTGACCTCCTCCCCTATTTCCACCGGGAGTCAGTTGGTCAACTTGAGACGGAGAGGCCAAGCCGCCTATGGGCCTGCGGGAATTGATTGCCAGGAACTGGGATTGAGAAAGGTGGGAAATGGCACCACGGGTAAGTTACTATGGAATGAGGGACAATGCCAAGTTCCGCGTTGTGTTATTCGGCGGCGGCTGTACTACCTGATGGGAGGGTGACAGATACCCAAGGGATGGATGTCGAAGCTGTCGGGATGGAATGAAGGTCAACTCTGAGCTGGTTGTGGGCAAGATAGTTGACGTGTTGGCGGGACCTTGTGTTGCAGCGGCGGTCGCTGATTCGAGTGAAGTAGCAGGAAACTGGCCATTTTCAAGATTGACGAGTCGAGTGAGGTGGGATGACTCGATGATTGCGGTATATTGTCTGGAAGATGTATGCGACGATAGCGTGTGGTGAGCGTGGACAATAGGGGACACGTCAGGCCCTGCGGATAGTTGCAGTAGAACTGTGTCAGGAAGCGGGACAGTGGGGTAAAGTGTCAGTGAAAGTGTGAGGGGTCTTTTCTGGCGCGCCAATGACTGCCTCATATATGTGGGAGGGATGACTCGGGATGTTGCACAACGGGTACGAGGATGGCTGATGCAGAATGTCGTCAGAATGACGAGTGGAAGCAGAGAACGCGGTCGGGGCAGAATCAGTGCCTTGATGTAACGCGATGTAAACATGGCGAATTTCGCTGAGAATATAGACAGGAATGGTATAAGCCCCGGTGATCCGCGCCTTTAGGACAATTTCGTTCCACAAGGCACAGAAGTCGTGCTGCAGTCCAGGAAGGGTGTTCCTGAGATTAAATTTAGAAATTGACTGCAGAATGTACACCAGCGCATAAGATATAACGCAATCCCCATCAAGATAGGAGCGGAAGAACTGGCGAGTGATGTGGATCAAGTTGGCAATTAGCACGCTGTCTCCATATGCGAGGTAGTCTCGAAGCACCCCTTCCGATATGCCTAGTTGGTCCATAACGAGCGCTTTCCAACGGTGATCGCGTTCCTCCACCGGCACGTTGGCAATGATACCAGCAACTATCCCTTGTGCACACAGAGCGGAGCCATCGTTGTTGTTATTGCCCCGGCTTCCCAGTGAATGACCGATTTCAACGGATTGCAACACTCCGTCGATGCCCCGCCCAAAAATGTCTTCAAGGACCACCCAAGCTGCACGGGAAAGGCGTGCTGAATCGGCGGCCTTCACACAGGTCGTGAGCCTCTTTCTTTTGACCGTCTCCGAGAGTAAACTGGATGACCATGTACGGTACAAGAATCTACTGAAGGCCGTTGCCAATGTCCGATCATCCAGTCTGGCGAGAATTTGTCTGGGCTTGTGAACCACTTTGGAGCTACAGAAGCCAGGGATGCCCTCGAAGAACTGTTCCAGTTCTTGGTCTTCGTCCAGAGCGTCGAATGTCCATCTCAAGACATAACAGTCGATTTCCGCTGAGAATTTCGAAGCGGTTTCTTGCGCTGTCTTCGCTATACCCCCCCAAAACCGTTCGCGATAAGTGTTCTTCAATCTAGAAAAGCGCTGCCGAATTACAAAGTACAAGTCGCCGCGAGATTTTGTGATGGAGAAGAGAATACGGAAGATTCCATATGATATGAAAGTGTAGAGGAACCAGGCTGAAGATGAGAGTGGTGCATAGTAGGGGCTGTCTTGCCGGAAGATTGGCACCAGCGTGACACATCCATATACCCCTGCTGAAAGTCCGATCCACCAAACCACGGCGTTGAAGACAGCGTGATTGACGTTGACCAAAAAAATAAGGAGGCCAGAAAAGAAGAGGAACAGGGAGAGGTGCAACAGAGTTGGCAACGCTTCAACCGCCCAAGGTAGATGAAACTTTTCTACCCCATCAGCAAAGAACGCACGGATCCGCGCTCGCTTGTGTGGACTGTATCGAGGCGGTTGAGTGATTGTGAGGTATCGACGCGCCCACTGCTGTAACAATGTCGCTAGTAGAGCACATGTAAGACTGATCGCTAAGCTCAGGAACCAGAGTGAGTTGACCCAAATTGCGTATTTCGGTGGAGAGAACGGAGGTGGTTTAGCCGGAGCGGCAAGGATTGATGCACGAGATACGTTGGGGTCTGCGAGAAGCTGATAGATGTTCCCGAGATAGAATGCGGAGGTGTCCTGGGAATTTGGCCTGAGGTCTTGTATGGATACCGCAGCCAATGCGGCGACTGCGGCAGAGAACAGACCAGCCTATGATGCTCAGGTTGGTCAATGACCACTGTACATCGGCAATTAAACTAATAGGACTCACGAAAATAAGGATGCCATCGGCGTCCTTTTGCCAACGCTCAGCCATTTTATTGTCTTCTTCCTCTGCCATTTTCAGATACATATTGAAAAGAGGCCCTGAGCCGTCAGAAAAGACGGACTGCGGCTGCGACGTTTGATTTGACGCTGACTGAGGGACATTGCGATGACCACCTATACGCGAGGATGAAGTTGATGAGAATAGGGCCGAGTGGAGAATAACATACTTGTCTCCATCCTCTTCCCGGGTGTATCTCCTGCGTTGACGGCTTGATGGGGACCTTGGAACATCAAGAGGTAATACTTTAGAATGAGGGACGGGGCGTAGTGAGGGGGTTAAAGAGGTTCACATGATCACACTGCAACCAGAGGGCCCACCCACCGTGTTTAGGACATCAGGCGCCCAAGAGTTGATTTTCACCGGAACGCCTCAGCGTTGATTTGATAGATAAAACTAGTTTCCCAATCCTTTACTCTGGTGACCGGAAGAAGGATCTCCTCGATTACAGAATAAGTGCAGGAATATTTGAAATCCTCAGCTATCCCAACGTCAGCAGGACGGGACGGGATAGTGCCATGCAAAGTAATTGCGTTCCTTTTTCTCAGTTGCATGTGGCGCGGCATGCGCCTCTAACGTTGACACCTAGATCACGTGACACCTGACCAGGACCGGCTGCCTGCTGAAATGGGTGACGCGAAGCTCCCTCCCTTCCTCGACCTCCTCATTTTCGACTGGATGCCAAGGCCGCCACGCCAACCATCATTCTCCCTCTTCATCAAATACTGTAGCTTGCCGACCCGGAATAATCGTGCGCAAGCTTGGCGCAACTCGCGACGTCCCGCAGCATCTTGACCGATCACTTTACACATACAGTACCTGCACATAGCATGATTGGCATCCGCATGCTTTGAGTAGTACGAGACTCGGAGTTCGCATCCTAGTCACGGTGCCAGTGGGCAAAGCACCAGCCCGTGCTAATATTGACAAACTTGTGTTCAGAGACCCAGTCGGTTGGGCAAGGTCCGCACGGAGATGGGAGTAGTCTCAGTTTGGTGGACAATGCTCTGCTAAGAACGGAACTGTCCCCTGCAGAAGCCGAGGGGGTGTTAAAGGGGGCTTCTAGCAGAAGCTCTAGCCTTCACTGGCATCGGCATCAGTAACAGAGTGAAGGACTCAATATTCAATGTTCGATGCATAAGCATCGGGTAGTGCGGGCCCCACCCCATGAGTCAGTATGGGCCTCTGGTGGAGATATAGAGATGCAATGCACGCTGAAAATATGGGTACCGTTGGAGTAGGGACTCAGTCTTCGAGAGAAAGACTGTATATTTAGTATATCTACCTGTTGGAGTAGGGACTAGGTAGATACACGTTAGTGGAAGGTAAAAAGGTAGGGAACGTTAATGCTACTGACCTCAGTCTTCGAGAGAAAGACTGAGGGACTACTGGCAGACAGCATCGTACTATGAGTATCCGTAACGAAGGTAGGATCGGGTGAAAATACATTTATAGTGAGTTGAGACGCATCAGGACGACTCCGATCAAGTCGTCCATCTCGATCCGGTCCTGCCGGCCCGTTGGCACGCCGCAGCGTGCTGGTGGCCGCTGCGCCTCCTTCAACAGGTACAACTGTGCGAGATAGTGTGAGTTCATCCTCTCTGACAAGTGAGAGTGGGTGTCGTGGCTTGGAAATAGTTCAAATGCTTGATGCAGGGAGGATTCAAAACGTCGATGCAATTAAGTTGAGGGTGGCAGCTGCGAACTCTTTGGAGTGGGCATCATGATAGAAGACTCGGGACGCGTGAGTATATACAGTGACACTGAAGTTTGAGTTGGGCCTGCCATGACCGTACCTGCGTGGCGGTGAAAGCAGACTTATTCTCAACACGAGGTTTGCTGAACTGAATGGCCCTGAGAGTCTGATGGGCCATTTCTATACAGTATTGCATTCATACAGACACGGAGAGGAGGTACAGAACGAAAGTATAAGACCGAGCCAGCAATGAGTATCGTATCGTAAAAGGCAACGTACTGTACAGTGAGTAGTATAAGGGAAGCACACCGCGAAGAAGCATAGAGAGATGAGTCGATGAGAAAGGAGTTCTGAATCGAGCCCGTCGTGATTGAGCAGCGTACCGGTATAGGAAATAACATCCTGGGAGCATATTTACTGTTGGCATGTTGACTTTGTCACACCTCAAGCTAGATTCGTCGTTATCATTTGCCGTCACATTGAGCCTTGATATACCCCTCAAAGACAAAAGACGCTCAGAACTTACAAATGTTTTCACTTCTACTCCGGACGATCAGTGTCAGGAGAGGATGGCACTGTGTTGAGGGAACGGTGCGAAAGCTCCGTAGCTATGTCAGGGGCGGACATCTCTAACTGATGTGGGTGATGAGGAGCCTCCATGTTGCTAGAGCCCAGGGGAAGGAACCCTGGGCTGGGAGTCAGTTGATCAATTTGCGATCCGGAAGAGGCTGATGCCGCCTGTGGGTCTGGAGGAAGGGTGTTTCCAGGAGCTGTGATTGAGAAAGACGAAAATGGCATGCTGGGTACTATAGAATGAGGGACAACACCAAGATCCGTGTTGTGCTGCTCGGCGACTGTAATAGTTGATGGGAGGGTGACGGGTAGCTGAGCGATGGATGCCGAAGCCGCCGGGATGGAGTGAAGGTCAAACTCTGAGCTGGCTGTGGACGGGATCGTCGGGGTGTTGGTGGGACCTTGATTTGTAGCGGCGTTCGCTGATTCGAGTGAAGTGGCAGGAAACTGGTTGTTTTCAAGTTTGGCGGGTGAAGTGACGTGGGATGACTCGGTGATTGCGGTAGCCTGAGGCATATCGTGCAGCGACGGCTCGTATGAAAGGGGTATATGACTATGGTGTTGGGTGAGCGTGGGCAGGGGTGACATATCAGGCCCGGCGGAGGGGCTGATGGTGGTTAGGACGGCGTCTGGATGCGGGACAGTGGGGAAAATGGCAGCGGAAGTATGAGCGGTTTCTTCTGGTGGGCCAACGACGGGCTCGTGTATGTGGGAGGCACGATCTGGGATGTTCCACAACGGGTACGAGAATGGTTGGGTCAGAATCTTGTCATAATCATCAATGGGAGCGGGGAACGCGGTCGGGGCAGTATCGGTGCCTTGATATAACGCGATGTAAAGATGGGGGATGTGTCTGAGAATACAGAAAGGAATCTGAGGATTCCCGCGGTTCCGCGGTTCTAGAACGATTTCATTCCACAAGGCACAGAAGTCGTTCTGTAGACTAGGAAGAGTATTCTGGATGTCAAATCCGGAAATTGCTGGCAGAATGTTTGGCAGTGCATAGGGGATAAAGTGATCCCCGTCAAGGTAGGAGCGGAAGAACTGGCGAGTGATGTGGATCAAGTTGGCAAGTAGCACACTGTCTCCATGTGCAAGGTAGTCTCGAAGCACGCCTTCTGATACGCCTAGTTGGTCTATAACGAGCGCTTCCCAACGATAATCGCGTTCCTCCACTGGCACGCTTGCAATGATGCCAGAAACTATGCCTTGTGCACACAGAGCAGAGCCTTGGTCGTCGTTTTTGCCCAGGCCTCTCAGTGAATGGCCAAATTCAACGGATAGCAACACTCCATCCCTGCTCCGCATAAAAATGTTAGAAATCGTCCAGCATATCGCATAGGAAAGGGGTGCTGAATCGGCGGCCTTCACACAAGTCATAAGCCGCTTTATTTTGACCGTCTCCGAGAGCAAACTGGATGACAAAGTACGGTCCAAGAATCCACAAAAAGCATCTCCCACCGTCCCTTCATCCAGTCCGGCGAGAATTTGTCTAGGCTCGTCGACCACTTTCGATCTACAGAAGCCAGGGATGCCCTCAAAAAACTGTTCCAGTTCTTGGTCTTCGTCCAGAGCGTCGAATGTCCATCTCAAGACATGACCGTCGATTTCCGCTGACAATTTCGAAGCGGTTTCTTGCGCTGACTTCACTATACCCCCCCAAAACTGGTCGCGATAAGTGACCTTCAACGTATAAAAGCGCCACCAAGTTACTTGGGAGAAATTGAGGTGAGACGTCATGGAGCAGAGAATACGGAAGATTGCATATGATATGAAAGTGTAGAGGAACCAGGCTGAAGAAGAGAGTGGTGCATAGTAGGGGCTATCTTGTCGGAAGATTGGCACCAGCGTGACACATCCATATACCCCTGCTGAAAGTCCGATCCACCAAACCACGGCATTGAAGACAGCATGATTGACGTTGACCAAAAAAATAAGGAGGCCAGAAAAGAAGAGGAACAGGGAGAGGTGCAACAGAGTTGGCAACGCTTCAACCGCCCAAGGTAGATGAAACTTTTCGACGCCATCAGCAAAGAACGCACGGATCCGCGCTCGCTTGTGTGGACTGTATCGTGGAGGTTGGGTGATTGTGAGGTATCGACGCGCCCACTGCTGTAACATTGTCGCTAGTAGAGCACATGTAAGACTGATCGCTAAGCTTAGAAACCAGAGTGAGTTGACCCAAATTGCGTATTTCGGTGGAGAGAACGGAGGTGGTTTAATTGGAGCATCAAGGATTGATGCACGAGATACGTTAGGGTCGGCGAGAAGCTGATAGATGTTCCCGAGATAGAATGCGGAGGTGTCCTGGGAATTTGGCCTGAGGTCTTGTATGGATACCGCAGCCAATGCGGCGACTGCGGCAGAGAACAGACCAGCCTGTGGTGTTCAGGTTGGTCAAAGGACACTGCACAGCAGTAATTAAACAAATAGGAGGACTCACGAAAATGAGGATGCCATCGGCATCCTTCTGCCAGCGGTCAGCGATTTTGTTGTCTTCTTCCTCTGCCATCTTCACATACATATTGAAGAGGGGCCCTGAGCCATCAGAAAAGTTGGACTGTCCATGCGACGTTTGATTTTGTGCTGACTGAGGGACATGGCCTGCTATAAGGGACTCGGAGCATGAAGTTGATGGGGATAAAGCTGAGTGGCCGATAACATACGTGTGTAGATCCCCTCCCCGGATGTAACACCTGCGTCGATAGCTACGTAAGCTGCTTGGGACATCAGAGGGCTATGGTAGAACGGATGGAGCGTAAGATTGAAGGGGATCACTGTTTTTGTTGGTTCCGAATTTATACTCCGCAGCGCGTACAACAGAGGCACAGAGGCGGTCACATCATAGTCACTACATATTATATTTAGGCATGTATGGTGGGTTCAGTGAGTCAGAACTAGCAACTATGGGCAACATTAGGGCAGAGTGTGGGGTGATCATGTGTGGGTCGAAGGTGCCAAGCCCATGCAGGGTATGGGAATGGTGGGTCGAGGCCCAGTCTGAATTGGCCCATAAGGCACACCTCGTGGGAGCCGGCTATTACACTAGCTGTTAGGAATGGCTGTGCCCCTTTATGCTGTAATTAAACAGGATGATGCCATTGGGGCAGGATTGGGAGGAGCGCTGGATAGGGCCAAAGCCCAGGAGTGGTGTGTGAGGGTTGAAGCCCAAGTTGGTGGTACCGTGACGGGCTAAAGCCCAGTTGAAGGTATGTCCCGACGACGCTTGTGGTTGTGGCGACAACGACGAGTCACGATGGTTGGGGACTGATACGCGGCTCATACGCCACAGTGATGTCCCTGGTGATGGGCTGAAGCCCCGAGTGTGTCCCCGCAGTTCTTAAAGGGGAGCACTTTCAACCAGAGTACCGGAACTCCGCGAAGGGAGATGGTGGTACGAGTTCAAGGAGGATTATCAAAGGGGATCACAGCCAGCCAGTAGCCTGCCACAACCCGCCATATTGAGGAACACGATGAGCGCTAAATTTGGGGCATCAGGCGCCCATGCGTTGATTTTTGGCGCAACGCCTCAGCTTCGATTTGATAAAACTAGGTTCCCAATGATCCTTTACTCGTGGTAACGGGAAGAAATTTTTTTTTTCGGTCACTGAATGGGTGCAGGAACGGGTGCAAGATAATTTGTCTGTGACTAGGCAAGTCCGATCCATGCATATATTCAGCTGATTCTGTTCTACAGCCCCATGCGGTGGGCAACGCATAAGGGTGGGACTGTGAAGACGTGCCATGTGCGGATAAGAATGAGTATGCCTCTCCCAACGACACTCTCACATTCGCCGCTACGCGAATTGGCTGCAAGGAGTTCGCCCACCGCGCCTCACTGGCACCCGTGTCATGCTGTGGTGCCTCCGCACTGGCATGTGCTCGGCCCGCCTTTCCCCTCCCCCACTACACCATCCGCCAGCCTGAGATGGGACTCATCCTCTCGTCCTTGTTTCTAGGTGACAGGTCTCGCGCCAACTCGGACGTAGTCGCTCTCTATGCGTCGGGGAAGTTTCAGGTTGATGGGTCGGCCACTATGGCTAACCCATAACCCCTCCTACCCTTCGCTTGTTCCTATAATCAATTCTCACCGTAGCAAGTTTTCACTTCGAGATGGCACATAGTTGCGTCCCAAGGAAGCTGCACCCATAACAGACCGGTGCGCACTATCAGGCTTGAGAGCCTTCGCCACACTCGAGAGGGGCTGCGCAGGCTGGAGGAATTTGGGGTGGCGTTGCGCTTCTCGAACTGTACGTGCTTCAACGTGTTGGCCGCCCTGGGGCACACGCGGGCCTACAGTAGTCTCGGCTGACGTTCGTGGCACACCCCGGCATCGGGAGGGGCTCTACCTGTATGGCCCATACTTCGTGCCACGCGGGTCGAGGTGCATTGCTTGATTGTCGCAGTATGAGGGAGAGAATGAGAATAGAGCATGGAGTCGGGAATGGGAGTGCGCTGCATCGCAGATTGACTTGAGTAGCTTGGAGGGAGCAAATGTACGAGGAGGGGAGTGCGTATTTCTGTTGTTGAAGTCAGGGATGTTGCAAGTAGGACCATACTACAGACTCGGAGAGCGGGTCACAAAGGTTATCAGGGGCTAAGAAAAAGAACTACAAACTTTGCAAGAAACGGAGTATTCGCCTTCTCGAGCCTAATTTCCTGTGTATTGTATAGCCTGTGTCCACGATTGCCCCAGACGACAACAAACCGATTGACAAAGCATTGTTCCTATCTAACGGGCCTGGTAAAGGTACCTTCCAGTGAGGTTAAGGTATTGTGGCAATAGGAGAGGAGCCGGCGGATGAAAGCCCCGTGCATGTGTTGGTGGTTTGGTGTAGGATCGCACCGTGGCCCTGATTCCGTCTTTTCGCGAAGAAAAGCCTCATGCAACCGTAACGTAACCCTTGTCAACCGTAATCACGAGGCGGAGGTTCTTACGTTACCCTCTTCGATTTTCTCTCAAGGATTGCCGTACGATTATTCTGAGCCTCTAATGTCTCGACCTACTCACCAAGTTGTCAATTTGGGAGGTCCACCAGAGATGGGTGTTGGTACAGGTGTGCCTTTCTCTACAGTATTCGATCACTGAGATCCTGTGACTCATCATGTATGTAGATCACACTCCTCAGTCCGCCCCGCAAAATCAAGCATCACAGGCACTCCTCTCAATGTATATGGAAATAGCAGGCGAGGAAGACAAGAAGATGGCAGATAGTTGGAAAGGAGACGCCGATGGCATCCTCATTTTCGTTAGTCCCGATATCCCTTTCTGCACTTTGCTCATCGACTTTAAAACGCCATAGACTGGTCTGTTCTCTGCTGCTGTCGCAGCACTGGTTGCCATTTCTATCCAGGACCTCCGTCCAAGCTCACAGGATACTTCTGCATTTTACCTTGCAAAGATATATCAACTCCAGGCCGATGCCAACGGATCTCTTGTCTCTATCCCTTCCACGCTGTCAGATCCATCCATCCCATTCTCACCTCCAAACTATGCTGTATGGGTCAACTCGCTCTGGTTGTTGAGCCTAGTCATCAGCCTTACTTGCGCTCTTTTGGCGACATTATTGCAGCAGTGGGCCCGTCGGTACATCAAGGCTGCTCAGGCACGAGACAGCGACAGTTTGCAACATCGGGCGCGGATCCGGGCGTTCTTTGCGGAGGGTGTCGACAAACTGCACTTTCCATGGGCGGTTGAAGCGTTACCCACCCTGCTACATCTTTCCCTTTCCCTCTTCTTCGCCGGCCTCGTCATATTCCTCTTTAATATTAATCACACGGTCTTCAAGGTGGTCATATCGTGGGTCGGTATCTGCGCAACCATATACATTTGTATCACATTCATGCCGATCTTGCGGCATGATAGTCCCTATTACTCTCCACTTTCTTCATCGGTCTGGTTCCTTTATTCTTGTATGCTATGTGTAGTCTTCCGGATTCTCCTCTGGATTGTTCAGATCGGCTCCTTCCACAGCGCAACCCAGGCCAGTGTTGAAGACTCGTGGGACACTTGTCGTGGATGGTTGTTGCAAGGTGCAGCGAAGGCAGCCGAAGAAACTGCTCGAAAAGCACCATCACGACTTGGCGGCCGCGGATTAGCATGGACATTGGAGTGTTTGCACGAAGACCATGAACTGGAGCGGTTTTTTGCGGGCATTCCTGGCTTCTGTAGCTCTGAAGTGGTCGGGGATCTCCCACGCAATCTCGCTAAACTGGATAGCGAGAGGACAGTAGATCGGTTTATATGGTTATTGAGCCATACTTGGTCCTCCCACTTGGCCTCCGAGACGGTCAGACACAAGCGGTTCATCATCTGTGTCAAGGCAGCCGATGCAGCTCACATTTCCCGTGCAGTTTGGACAATCCTCTGCGTTAGCTTTTCAGGGACCTGGGATGGCGTGCTCCAATCTGTTGAAATAGGGCATTCTCTGAGAAGCACGCGCAAAGGAACCGACCGAGATGGCGGTTTGTGTGCCCAAGGGGTAGTTGCCGGGATCATTGCAAGCGTGCAGGAACGCGACGACCGCTGGATTGCACTTGCTGTAGATCAATTAGGTGTTTCGGAAGATGTGCTTCGAGACTACCTCACACATGGCGATAGTGTCTTACTTGTCAACTTGCTCCACATCACTCGCCAGTTCTTCCACTCGTATCACGAGGGTGATCGGCGCGTCGCTGAGCGTATGGCTACTGCGCTGTCGTTCATTATCCGAGCAATTTCCAAATTTGACTATCAGAATACTCTTCCTGGGCTGCAGCACGACTTCTGTGCCTTGTGGAACGAAATCATTCTAGAAGCGCGAGACCGCGGACGCATGAAATACTTTCCTCATCTTATGGCCGTCAGAGACCTTCGCCATGTTTATATCGCCTTACATCAAGGCACTGATGCCGCCCCGACTGCATTCTCCACATCCACCGGTGACCACGAGAACATTCTGTATGATATATCGTCGTACCCTTTGTGTACCATCTCAGAGCATCGCTCGGATTCGACATCCCACGTACACGAGGTTGTCGACCGCACAACAGGAGAGACTTCCCACGCTCCGACCGCTAGTCCTCCCACGGTCCCGCATCATAACACTGTCCTGGCTACCATGACTCCTGCCAGGACTGATGCGCCTGATGTTGTGCTAGCCTTTCCCATGCCAAGTCCAGTTCATGCTGGCCTACACCCTGCAGACCACTCGGAATCGTTACTCGGTGAGGTCCCCGATGCCCAGCAACGCTTCACCTCCTCCGCCACGTCATCCTACCCTGCTCTTTTCGAAAGCTTTTCCTCTCCGGCCGCCTCACTGAATAGCATCGCCGACGGTGCAACGCAAGGCATTTCCATCACTTCCGCTATTTCACCTATACCCTATCCGGTCCCTGTTTCTAGCTCCAGTGGCGGCACCGCTGCGGGATACAACGAAGAAACAACCAACACCCCTCCTCTCGTACCTGAACTCCAATCGTCACCTATTCCCATCCCAACGCATGATAGCGCCTTTCGGTCATCTGCAGATACCGCTATGATCCGATCTGATATCACTCACGGACAGATATCTCCATCTTCATCCCCAACTACCTCTTTCTCGCTTATCGTTCCTCAAGTGACATCTGTTATTGATCCAAATGTCACGGCAAGTATTAAGCCCCCCGGTGCCGACGATGATGCGAACTCC
>QLOS01011704.1:0-12754 GCA_003313725.1 Russula sp. MG48
ATAGCACACAAGGCATATGAGACGGTATAACGGCGACGGTGATGGCGTCTGGGTGGGGGGGAATAGGGACGCCTCCGAGTAATTAGCAATACCTTGGTTGGATCAGTAACGAAATATATTCTGACAGTATTTAGACTCCGAAGCAGAGTCTGAAACAGATTCTAAAACGCTATCTGTTTATGAGAACTCGGACCCGAAACAAGACTCTAAACGAGGGCCTAACAGCCCATAAACCTTCAGTGTGATCTCCCCTATAGCTACTATTATTGGACATCAAGTGACACAGCGGACTGCACTTACTGTATCCGTTCCTCCCGCCGTGAAACTAAAAAAAAACGTCGATAACAAGTTTCACCATCATCATCTTCTACCAACTTGAACGGTACAGCAAGTCGCCGTCCTTCCGTACAGTATGGTACGTCCTAGACGTTCAATCCTGGCAGCGATGCTCCCAACTCTGAAGTTCGCAGTTGAACACCTTACTAATACTAGTAGTTCACAAGAGCGACCCTATGATATCACCCTTGTCATCCATCCCATTCGACCCGTGCATCAGTTTTATGTGTTACATATCGTGGGCGTTCTTTTTCCATCAAGGTGCTGTACTGACACAAATCCATGGTTACTGCTCCGGTGGCCATCTCCAGTTTATGTTCTATATAATCTCCACCCTGGCCTTGCAGCTGCGTTCTCTCCAACGAAGGCGTGGTCTTGGTGCTCACTGCATTCGCTGGTTCAACTGGCTATGCCACTGCCTGATATTGACCTCCCACACACTGGGGTATATATGTAGGCGGCTCTGGGCTCCTAGTGTCTCTCCCGCGTCGTTCATTCATTATTTCGCCCCTTCTTATCTAGATACCTCAACTCCATCTTCGATCTCTCAGCCGCAGGTGAGCGTACCCCTAATTGACCTCAAAGAAAAACTCAGAATGTTCCGTGCTTGCCTGTTCTAGTGATATTATATTACGACTATGCTCTCACATTACCCCGAGAAATCCAGTTCCTCTGGCCTCCACACAATAAACTAGGGTGGTTCACACTTACCTGCCTTCTCAATCGATACCTCCCCATATTCGGACACTTTCCGTTTGTCATATCATATTTTGACCCAGGAAATTTTCCAGTGCGTTCCTCGTCCTGATTTAGAGCCAACCCCACCTGAGCCTGACCGAACACAGCTGTAAGCTACCCCAATGCGCACACCTCACAACGAAATACTCACCAGATTGTAGCTGTCATGGTCTATATGAGTACCGCGGGGGTCTTGTGGTGGTCATACAGGTCCTCGTTGCCAGTACGTCCTAAAGCGCTCCACTCCCGTATCAGAGGCCCTGGCTTTTAAGTTAACCCTCCGAAGCCCTCTGCATAATTCGCGTCTACGCATTGTATGGCCGAAGTCGTCAGGTCCTGGGACTTCTCCTCGTGATCTATGTAGCGGCAATTATCAATGCATCTGTATGTCTTTCTCCGCCCAAGGTCTAAGTATGCGTATGATCATTTTTTTTGCGAAGGTGATACTGACACTAACCCGTCGCACTGGGAGTGAAACGGCCTTGGTCGTATCCAGCATTCGTGGATGTAACGACACAACCACTGCTTTTGGGTAAGTGGTGAGCCTGGATGACGATTCATTACCGTTATGACTCGTGTCTTCTTTGTGTTAGGGGCCTATGTAAGTTTCTGGCTAACAGTCACTGCAGTTCCAATAACTCGACGGAATAGATAGTGCTCTAGCATGGACTGGCATGCTCATTTTTGACAGTGTGATATTCTTCCTCACTCTCTACAAGGCCTTTACAATTGGGAAGGGCATACCCCTACTGGATGTGATCGTCCGTGATGGTGCGTCCAGCTGAGTAACCTACATGTCGAGCCTCATCAACCATCTTAGGAGCCGTATACTTCTCGTACGATCCACTCTGCTTGTTGTCGACGAGATAGTGACGATCAATTGAAGGGCACTCTTCATCATGAATCTAGTAAATATTTTGATGCTTCGGGTGCGCCTATATTGCATCTACCTGTTTTATGATGTTCACTCTATACTTAGTTTGCCCCTGTACGTTATCATGTATTGATGGCACTAAATTCTCGCTTTCACACATCGTTTTTACCGAATATAGCCCGAACTCAAAGCCTCCGCTGTAGCCTTCACAAACGCGTACGTCTTGATATTACCTCTCGTTTCATTACACGTCTGCTTCAGTACTGATTTTAGATGTACAGGATCTCTACCACTCTTGTAACCCGTCTTGTGTTGAACCTCCGTGAACAAAACTCTGTTTTGGCGGGTCTGCCGATAACTGTTGAATCGGAGCAGAAATTCCAGGCGGCTCTGCCGGTCGCAGGGACGATGACACCCTCTTGGGACATCACCTCTATCCAGGTGGACAAGTCAACGTCAGGAGTCGCCCCGAACGATGTCGTTGGCGGGTCTTGTTGCGCCAGCACAGACAGGTATGACACAACCAGGCAGCTCTTGGAGGAATGATGGCCCTCATGCACATACACAACAGAGTGCCCAAGGAAAGGCAATCCGGTCTCATTAATGGGGCGATAATAGAACGCGAGACAACTTCTCATAGTATATGATAAATTACGTGGCATATGCGACCACTATACGAAAGCTTGCACCCTGGACCATCATTTCTCCTCTCAGAGCCTTGATCGAGGCACTCTGCTTCCCCATGACTTTCCTTGCTCGAGTTTGGATATATAAACGCTCACCAGAACCCGGAGCTCAGAACCGTCCACATCACGCACCATACAGCACAGTCACAGGTTCGTCGCTGCCATGTTTGGAGGGACGGCATAATGGGTCAATACAGCTGGCGCGCAGGTCAAAGTAACCCGTAGATTTGCGCGGCGCGTTATGACCAGTGGCCCGCAAGGAAACGCAACGACGTTCATAAACGGCGCGTCGTTTATGATGGCGAGGCCAGTACGTGGTGCACTCCTCGCGGCGCAACCCAGAACGCGCAGGTCATCGCCACCGGTGTGTCCGGCCACTCACCGACGTTGAGCCATGTGCAACCTACGGCAAGGAAGGGCGTACGTATCAAGGCACCTGCGAGCGCATACGACTGGAGGGACTCGGAGATCGTTTTTTATTTTTAAGTCAGCACTTGTATTCCGCAACATACACTAAGGTAAAGACGCGGTCCCAGGCATTCCCGGATTTGGACTAAAGACAATATGAGGAGCCCCACTGTGGGGCATGTATCAAATGCCAGTGTGACTTGGACGGTGTAAAGAGGAAGAGAAGGTAGGACAAGTGGTGTAAACTAATACACATAAGTGTGTGCTCGGAGCGTGTACCATCTGATTTGTAGGTGTCGGGCCTACAGGTTGGCCTGGGTCTGGGGTTACCATACCCCTCTGCCTCCCGGAAGGGGGGACCGTTACGTGGACACCTCCATTTGGGATGTTGCTCTTCTTTCCACTGATACGGAATTTTTGATGAGATGAGAGACGCAGAGATGATTGAGGACTTCCCGAAGCTACTAGTATACGACAGCTTCCCATTGTCATACGATAGACCTCCTGTGTCAGTAGAATATTGAAAGGGTACTGTGATTGAACGACGCGACGTTTGATCAAGGAATAATGTGCTGAATTACCTTTTTTTTTTACGGCAGTGAGAACCGATTAGCGAGCACGTGAGCACAAGGCAGCAGAACCCAGAAGGGACTCCACCATTTTCTTTTCTAGCCAGAGCGGGTTCGATGCTTCTGACATTGATCACTATACTGTCGGCCACTGATCTGCTGCACAGTGATACTTTTGTCGCACTCCTATCAACGGCCAAGACCCCGGATTGTGGGGCTCTGTTAGTACCGGGAGTTTAGCACCCCGGGCACCTACAAACGCCAGACACTATACAAGGTGCAGGGGGAATCACGCCGCGAATGGCAGCACTGTTGTTCAACCGAGAATGTTGCGCGCTGGCGAGCACCAGGTGACATCACTCGGCACATCTCCGTGGTACTTGTGGGTCATAACGCTCACGTCTCACTCTCACACCAGTCAGATGGCCCAGCGGAGTGTCTCCGTTCATCGATGAGGTACAAGTACTGCACTGTTTCGACGAGCATGCTCACCAACGGGAGCTGGATCGTGGAGCGACGGACACACTAGCAACGAGAAGCATCCCCTAAATGTGAAGGTCCCTTCTATTTCCGGCACCGTGACGTTTTGCTGGCGAGGATGATGTGCACTTCTAGGACTTCTGTGTTTTATCTATGATAGGGATATTGACTTCCACAACAAGATGCAGCCTTTATAACCTCACACCTCCCCTCAGGCCCCGGATGGTGCTAGTCCAGTCATGCAGCTGTTCCCTTTCGTTGACCGTCTCGCAACCTCCGTATTTCTTTACCTACTATTTGTCTTCCGTGATCACAGAAGACGGAGAGGATTTCCTTATCCCCTTGGCCCACCATCACTCCCAATGATAGGAAATCTGCTCGAAGTCCAGAATGAGTCACCTTGGACTAGATACACAGACTTGTCTAGGAACTATAGTATGGTCTCTGTCTTTGTGATACTCATCCGCTGACACTGGTATGATGAGGGGATGCTTTTTGCCTTCGAGTTTTTGGTCAGGTCGTTGTGGTGCTGAACTCGCTATCTGCCATCAAGGATCTGCTTGAAAAGCGCAATGAAGCGTACGCAGATCGGCCTAGTTTCCGATCTTAGAAATGTGTGCCCAACACTGCTATTATTCCCCTTCAAGTTAACTATCCTCGAACCCTAGATTGGAACTGGATTGGCGCATAAGCATTGCAAGGAAGGGTATATACTGGCGCGAGGGAAGAGTGCTATTAGATCACAGCCTTCGGCCTGGTGCGACGATGTCGTATTGGCATATGATAGAGGAAAAGACGCACATGTTTCTCGCAAAGCTCCTTGCGACCCCAAAGGACTTCCGTGACCATATCGAACTGTCAGTTCTCCGTTTTGTTTTGGCAATACAACCATTAACGGCCCCGCAGTCTTTAGGGAAGACTTGTCATGTACCTCACATACGGGTATGACCTGAAAGAAGATGATGATATGATTACAGTGCCGAAGCAGGCCAACGAGATGGTAGCACGGTACATCTTACCTGGGGCGGCGTTGGTAAATCATCTCCCATTCTGTATGGCGTTCTATGTTGCCCTGCCATACTACCGCCTCACAGAACTGTTCAGTGCGGCACATCCCTTCATGGGTGCCATGGTTCAGCTACGAATCAATGGCACGAACAGGAAGGAAGCTGAGCAAGAGGATGAAGAATGAACCTATTGAATATGTGAAGAATGCAATAGTTCGTATTACTGTAAAATGCTGAGCGTGTTGAACTGGAAAGCTGTTATCCATTGAACTCGACCGTCACCGGCAGTCACCGCCCGATGGCTCCGAGAAGTCACGGTAGCGTCTAAGCGCGGAGGCCCAGCCCCTACCGTACAAAGAGACCCGCACAGACACTTAATTGAAGTAATCACATATAGCTCCAGGGTCGCCACAGCAGCCCAAGGCGTATGTCGAGAATCCCCGGGGCCGCGCCCGCATCAATCGTTCAAATAAAGCAACCGCGATCCAGGGGGCCTCGTTTTTCCAAATTTCTCCGGCCCCTCCTGAATAGCTGAACTGGTCTTTGATACCTTCGGTCGATCTTCAATGGATCGAACAATTATACCACGACAGCAGTCCCAACCGCGCGACTGCTGCTGTCAGACACCCCGTCGTTTGTTACCATCTACACCAAAATCTTTACGCATACCAGTTCCCAAGAGTAAAACTTTCACCAAGACAGTATGCTAGATTCCATTCCAGAGAAAATGAACGATGCCAAGTGTTTCCAAGACCGGCTTCACATATTTTTTTGTGATTGATTAACTGACCGACACCGGCTAGTCGTCTCCTGTCAATGGCACTACCCCGGGACTCTCTATACTAGATTTTTCTTATTCGATTATGTCACCCCATATGGGGATCCATCTACGTGTTCTCCTGTAATATTCATCCATTCCCGAACTGATGTGCCCTGGGACTCAACCTAGCCGGATTGTTCTGAGCCGAGCAGTTCCAACCTCACTGCGAAGGTTCGTGCAGATGCTCCTACCTAAGGTTGGAATAATCCTTGACAAACCATTCCGAGATGCATGAATTCCCGACATCGACGACGGGGTTAACGGATGGTATGAACGGCTCAAAAGGGTGGCGCAGTTGTTATATGGGTAATGGCGGCGGCGGTCACAAAGAGGTCCCACGCCACGTCTGCCACCAAGCACCAGGCAAAAGAAAAAAAATAGCATAGTGAAAGATCACAGAGCGCGGAGTGGAGAGTTCACGGCAAAGCCCAGGGAGTTTGACATCAATTCTCGAGGAAGCATCTTGTAGGAATTCTTGGGCAGGAGAAGCCGTCTTGGACAGAGGGGGGAGAGCAAATCGACGTGTGGCATGGTACGAGTAACAAGTTGCTGCAGCAGATCGGGCGACGAGGGGCAGAGAACGACGAAGGCGAACTCCAGAATCCTACAGGATTGAAGGGGAGTCAGAACCTAAAACCTGATACCCACCCAGGCCGTCCTGGACCACGGAGCTGTCAAGGCTAGGCTTTGTCACTCGCATGCTGTTGCATAATCGGGAAGGCTTTGAGTATCAGTTCAACATGCGCGAGGATCATCCAATACTAGGTTGGGGATACAGTACTACGGTTTAGAGACTAGAGACTGATCATGATGTCGACGGAGTTGAAAATCACAAGGACGCATCGGATTACGTTACAATACAACGATGTCGACGGCTGAGACACCCTGATTAGGGTCTTGGGGAATCGAATCGAATCAACATCATGTAAATCTATGGTTTTCGCATGCCACCAGTGCTAGTGGAATGGACGATGTCAGTCCAATGGCAGCCGCTCAACCCTCAAGTTGGGATGCACTTTTCGCCTCTTCTCTTCACTTCGGTTCGACGGTCCTTCATGCTGTGACCTTCAAACGAAGTCCCAGAAAGTTGTAACCCCGCCCTCTCGCTTCGCTTCCTCATTCGGGACAAGGAAGCTACTGTATCACGTTTGCGGAATATAGTGATTATGAACTCGAAATGGCATACGGCCCAGGATGAAGTCCGTTTCATAGAAATCATGATGTGATTGCAGAGAGACTGGTCATCCTTCCCTCCCCATCCTCTTACTTTCTGTTCTCACATACTCTGGTTCAACCATGCAGTTGTCTGTCAGCACAGTGGCAGACTGCCTCGCCATCTCAGGATTCCTCTACCTCCTCTTTGCTTTTCGTGACCACACCCGGCGAAGAGGACTTCCTTATCCACCCGGGCCGCCATCTTGGCCTGTGATAGGAAATATGCTTGATATCCCGACTCGTTCCCAATGGATTGCATATGCGGGTATGTCCAAGAAATACGGTAGGTGTCATTTCGTCGTGGCGCCCCGTCTCTGAAACTGGGGGTACTAGGTGACATCATGTGCTTTCGAGTTTTTGGCCAAGTCATTGTGGTGCTGTCCTCATTGACTCCAATTAAGGATCTCCTCGAAAAGCGCGGAGAAATCTATGCAGATCGACCCCCTATTCCAATCTTTGAGATGTGCGCGTCAACTTTCCTTCCTTTATCCGCATTGGGTCCTAATAGTCCCCTTCCTCTAGTATGGAGATGGATTGGGTCTTGCCGATTTCAAGGAAGGGAGAACATTGGCGTGAGGGCCGCCGGTTATTGGATAGTAGCCTCCGACCAGGTTCTACAATGTCACATGGATGGATAATCGAGGAAAAGACACGAGCATTTCTCGGTCAGCTGCTCGCGACCCCAAAGGACTTCCGTGCTCATATCGACCTGTCAGTGTTGTCACTTCGTGAGTTCAACGACCGTTAATGCCTATGCAGGCTTCAAGGGAGGATCATCATGGCCATCACATACGGGTATAACTTGGGAGAGAATGACGATATAATAGTACCTGCACATAAGACCGGCGAGATCATGTCACAGTTTACCCTGCCTGGAGCAGCTTTAGTGAATCATCTTCCATTCTGTATGAGCCCTTACCTTTCGCTGTTATTGGAGATTCTCATCGCTATTTTCAGTGCGACACCTCCCTTCGTGGATCCCTTGGTTTAAGTGTGAGCCCATGGCCGGGATATGCAGGACCCTAGGCAAGAGGATGAAGAACGAGCCTATCGACTTCGTGAAAAATGCCCTGGTCTGCAATAAGAGCATTTCTGACATTCATCTGAGCTAATGGGATGTAGGGAGAAGGTACTGCGGTATCATCACTGGCAAGTGAACATCTTCAGGAGGCGGAGCATCTGAGCGGTTCGGAACGTCAGAAGCGAGAAAGGGTTATCAAAGAAACCCTAGGGTCTTTATTTCAAGGTGAATCACTGTATTCGTGACCGAGGCATAAAGTACTTACCTCGATTAACAGCCGGTTCAGACACGGCGCGTGCTCACATTGCACTCATAACGTCTTTTACTGACGCACGCATGTAGACGGTGTCCTCGATGTCATCTCTATTCCTTGGGCTCACCCTTTATCCAGAGGTGCAGAAGCGAGCACAGGCGGAACTTGACTCCGTTGTCACAAGAGACAGGCTGCCAACGCTTGATGACAAGCCGCGTCTTCCATACATTGAAGCGATGTGCAAAGAATTGACAAGGTGGCAGATGGTGACACCATTAGGTGCGGGTGCCCCACCCCGATGGCAGGAATTACAGCGCTCTGAATAGTTTGCCAAGGTGTTCCCCACGCGTCCACTGAGGATGACGTCTACAGAGGCTTCTTCATTCCAAAAGGTTCGAAGCACCGTTCGTGTAATCTTCTGGCGTCCAGCGCTCAACTATCTACTTGGTAGGTTCCATATTGATAGCTAGTGCATGGTGGGTGGATGCAGACAAGAACCAGTCCTTCCCGAGGTCATTCTAAGATCTTTCAGGACGGTCCTGCACAACCCCGACCTATACCCCGACCCAGAGACTTTTAAACCTGAGCGGTTCCTCAACGAAGATGGAACATTCCAAGACGATCCGAATATCCCCCTTGCGTTTGGCGTTGGCAAGCGGATCTGTCCCGGGCGCCACTTGGTTGATGCGATACTCTTCGTTGTCACGGCATCCGTATTATCCTTGTTCCACGTAGCAAAAGCGAAGGATAAGGATGGTCACGAAATTCCTGTTAAGGTTCGGGTTTCAGAGGGAGGGATTGCTATGTGAGTAACTGCATCACCTGAAGTCAGTACTTGGGCTGATTGGGTGGTCCCTCGAAGGCACCCGGCAAAGTTTGAGTGTTCTATCACTCCGAGAGATAAGCTTGCCGAGGATTTGATTCGAGCGGGTGTTTGGGTTTGACACTTCTGACACTTGCCTTTCTGCATGTTCTTGTTGTCATTTTGTCCGGAAGTTTGTGATTTGTAGCGTAAAGTTCTTGGTCGTCTCCTTGAGTTCAAGTTGGCCGGCAATAGAGTACAAAGGCCATGAGAGAAGATATAATACCAGTCATACGCCGCCTCTTGCCAACGGAATAGATTCATTACTCACAAAAGGATATTACCTTAACGAGGTGAGAGGGAGTACCGAGCTGGAGGTTTCGCAAGGGAGGCTTACGGTCTTACTGTAATTCATCTCGTCTGATTTGAAGTCCGACTCGGAATATGTCACTGGGTTGAAAACAAAACCCTTAGTTGGTCTACTGCAACGTCTATCTCCTAGATGCACGACGATAGGTAGCTTCCGTCGTGTCGTCAAGGACGACCCTCCCAGACACGCTATACATCTTGAAATAAAGGGGTCTCTACTAACCTAATTCACGACAAGTATTACCCTGTGCTCCCACACAACAGACATGATGCGACACCGATCAGTCGATGTTCATATGATAGTATCTCCCCCGGGCCGTGATGCGTATCATGAAACACATTCATTGACATGCTCGAAATGGAGGTGGTCGCCGAATTTACACCCTTTGCTTGCAACACACGCAAAACACACCCTAAAGAATCACCGCAATTCGCCGCACAATAAATCACTAAACAGCACCCAGTTCTCCCCATCAACATCACTCACTTTCCTGAATAAGCTCGGGCACTACGCGATGCCGGCTACAGGGCTGGGGGAGCTGTTGTTTATGAAGCAGAGCGGACGGAACGACAGGCATAAAACGGAATAGCCATTGCGTTCGTACATCGTCCTACGTAGGGTACTGTACCCAAGGGGGCGTTAATAGACCCGAAAGTAAAACCAGGAGGACTCGGCCGCGAATGATTTAACCCGCAGAGTACGGTACTACGTTCGATATCAATCAGATGAGCATGTCCGTCAGCTCGATTTGGACGACGCACGTCTATGTGGGCCAATTGGGTTGTTCTCGCCCACGTTTTCTGGTTTCGAAAGGCGGATTCAGAGTGGATTCGCCTCGGGTATGAATAGTCGCCAATATTTACGTGCCGTAGATCATTGACTCCACCTCCATGGTCGCAGCCGGATATACTAGTATGCGCGACTACAGTCCCAACCGCGCGACTGCTGTCAGACACCCCGTCGTTGTTACGATCTACACCAAAATTTTTACGTATACTGGTTCCCAAGAGTAAAACGTTCACCAAGGCAGTGTGCTAGATTCCATTCCGGAGAAAATGAACGATGCCAAGCGTTTCCAAGACTGGTTTCACAGGTTTTTTTGTGATTAACTAACTAACTGACACTGGTTAGTCGTCTCCTGTCGATGGCACCACCCAGGACTCTATACTAGATTTTTCTTATTCAACTTCTTTTGATTATGTCACCGCATATGGGGACCCACCTACGTGTTCTCCTGTAATATTCAGCCATTCTCGAACTGATGTGCCCCGGCACTCGGCTTAGCCGGATTGTTCTGAGCCGAGCAGGCCCAGGCTCACTGCGACGTGGCAGCAGAAGGTTCGGGCAGATGCTCCTACCCAAGGTTGGAACAATCCTTGACAAACCATTCCGAGATGTATAAATTTCGCAGCAACAGTGGCCCCGATGTCGACGACAAGGTTAACGGATGCTATGAACGGCGCTGAAGGGTGACGCAGTTGTTATATGGGTAATGGTGGCGGCGGTCACAAAGAGGTCCCACGCCACATCTGCGGTCTGCCACCAGGCAAAAGAAAAAAATAGCAAAGTGAGAGATCGCGGAGCGCAGAGTGGGGTGTTCGCGGCCAAGCCGCAGGGAGTTTGGCATCCGAGTCAATTCTTGATTGAGCAAGCATCTTGTAGGAATTCTTGGGCAGGAGAAGCCGTCTTGGACAGAGGGGGGAGAACAAATCGACGTGTAGCATGGTACGAGTAACAAGTTGCCGCAGCCGATCGGGGGCGCGGCGCAGAGAGCGACGAAGACGAACAGCTCTCCAGAATCCTCATGATTGAAGGGGGGTCAGAGCCTAAAACCTGATACCCAGACCACCCAGGCTGTCCTGGACCATGGAACTGTCAAGGCCATCGTGTGCAGGCTTTGCCACTCGCACGCTGTTGCGCAATCGGGAAGGCCTTGAGTATCAGTGCGACATGCGCGAGGATCATCCAATACTAGGTTGGCCCGGGGATACAGTGCGGTTGTATTATTGGAGACTGATGTCGTCGGAGTTGAAAATCGTAAGCGACGATGTCGACGGCTGTCTGATGACCCCACGCTGAGATTCTAGGGTCTTGGGGATTCGATTCGAATCAACATTCCGCAAATCTATGGTTTTCGCTTTCTAACAGTGCCAGTGGAATGGTCGATTGCAGCCCCTGGGCGGGTTGGAGGTCACATGCGGAATATACAGTAGTAAATATGAACTCGAAATGGCATACGGATGAAGTCCGCCTCATATAGAGACTGGTCATGCTTCCCCTTACTTTCTGTTCTCACATACTCTGGTTCGACCATGCAGTTGTCTGTCAACACAGTGGCAGACTGCCTCGCCATCTCAGGATTCCTCTACCTCCTCTTTGCTTTTCGTGACCACACCCGGCGAAGAGGATTTCCTTATCCACCCGGGCCGCCATCGTGGCCTGTGATAGGAAATATGCTTGATATCCCGACTCGTTCGCAATGGGTTGCATATGCGGGTATGTCCAAGAAATACGGTAGGTGTCATTTCGTCCAAATTCGTCGTGGTGCCCCGTCTCTGAAACTGGGGGTACTAGGTGACATCATGTGCTTTCGAGTTTTTGGCCAAGTCATTGTGGTGCTGTCCTCATTCACTCCAATTAAGGATCTCCTCGAAAAGCGCGGAGAAATCTATGCAGATCGACCCCCTATTCCAATCCTTGAGATGTGGGCATCAACTTTCCTTCCTTTATCCGCATTGGGTCCTAATAGTCCCCCTTCCTCTAGTATGGAGATGGATTGGCTCCTGCCAATTTCAAGGAAGGGGGAACATTGGCGTGAGGGCCGCCGGTTATTGGATAGTAGCCTCCGACCAGGTTCTATAATGTCATATGGATGGATAATCGAGGAAAAGACACGAGCATTTCTCGGTCAGCTGCTCGCGACCCCAAAGGACTTCCGTGCTCATATCGACCTGTCAGTGTTGTCACTTTCGTGAGTTCAACGACCGTTAATGCCTATGCAGGCTTCAAGGGAGGATCATCATGGCCATCACATACGGGTATAACTTGGGAGAGAATGACGATATAATAGTATCTACACATAAGACTGGCGAGATCATGTCACAGCTTGTCTTGCCTGGAGCAGCTTTAGTGAATCATCTTCCATTCTGTATGAGCCCTTACCTTTCGCTGTTAT
>QLOS01011713.1:0-19433 GCA_003313725.1 Russula sp. MG48
TACAGGAGTGCATGCTCCAGACCTGGTCAGGGAGTTCCATCAAAGAACCAAGACACATCGAGGTGATGTGAGACCTAAGAGGGGGGTAATACATAGAAGGGAGGGACACACACGCCTCATTTCCACCCTCACAAACCCAGGAGCACGACCAGCCAGGACACAGGAATTTCCAGTTGGACTTTGTGCGCCGGGTCCTTCATGCATGTCTCCAACAGCATTGTCAGCGGCCACCAGAAGTCCAGAATTGGTGCCAGACTCGTTGCGCACCTCTACCAGCCATGTGCGCCAAGCAGCATTGTCAGTGTCGCTTCCTCCTACACCAGAATCAGGATCAGAGACGTCGCTTGCTGTCATTGCCATGTCCAGCCCCAGGAGGAGCCTACCAACATTCTCACCTCCCACGCAGCTCCCAGACTATCCTCCCGTGCAGCTCCCCGATTACCCTAATAGTAAGCTGCTTGAAAACCCAGCCAGGAAGCTGACGCAGGAAGGTTCCTGGCCTGAAATGGCACGCAACAAGACAGCCTATAAGACCGTGAAGAAACACCCCCAATCATTTTCTAGCTACCCCTGTCCATTCCTCGCAGCTGTGGCTTCAGTCTACCCCAACATCTTCCGCACCTCCTTGTCTCCACAGAACTTTAACCCTGCCACCACACTCACTGCTGCTCGCCACCCTCGTCACCCTCATCCTGCTTATATGTCTACTTCCTCTACTACATCCTCTGCGCCGGGCTCCCCTGTTACAATTTCAGATCTAACACCCAGTGCACCCTAACCCCAGCATGCATACAAGACCAAAGCCAACCCAGAGCAAGTCGCGAAGCCGTAGCACGTATCCGGCTCGACATCAGCAAAAGGCATCAGACCTGGCCCGACCAGCCCGACGCCAACCGACCTATGACGTAGAGCATTCCGTCATAGGGTTTCTAGAACAGTCCAGGAGATCTCCGCTAGAGCTACACACAGACCAAGACCTATCTATAGGACAGGAGTCAACAGGAGTCATACCCGCAGCAGCACCGCATCACGTGCAGTGATGCCAAGGCAAGCACAGCATCACATCAAGCACAGCACCAACATCAGTTGTGACACACAGGTAACGCTGTGACGCACAGGGAGTATAGCCCTCATGATCCGGACACTATTAATAGCACCATGACTCATTACGATACAGCATTGTGACTGATACGATACAGCCTCAGTGACTCGCTAGCTGCGCATGGTCAGTGCGCAGCTATAGATAGATTGATTCTCAGCTTCAGACCCAGCTTAGCTAGAGTATATAAGATGTACAGTCTTCGGTGGGAAGTCCCCATCCTAGACTTCGTTGAACATCCCTCATAAGCACTCTTGAGGAATACAGACAGAGTTCTAGTTGACACACTCGCTCGATCCCTCGCTCATCCTCTTGTTACGGCTCGAGGGGCCGTGAGCACGACTTGTGCAACTAGGCGTATGGCAAGAGTGAGCACGTGCGAGGGCGACGAGCACGTGGTCCTGAGCGAGACACTTCCGGTGGTCTCGATGACGCAAGAGTAAAACAGACTCTTCGGAGTAGAATGGCTAAGTCACGGGCGCTTGTGACTTCAAGGTTCAAAGCTAAGTCGTTACAGCCGACTTAGAGAGGCGTGAGAGTGAAGCAGAGTAGTGCGGTGCGAGCACTAAGGCAGAGGCAGGGCAGAAAGGCAGTGGGAGCGTCTTAGAGCGGCTAGCTCAAAAGAGTCGAAGCAAGGTCAGGTCTCGATTAGGAAACTAAGTCAAGCTTAAGGCTTGACTGGCGCAAAGGGGGCTCCTTATATAGGGAGCTACAAGGGGGCACGTGCTAACTACTACCTGAGTCATAACGAGGGTAGTGAGTCAGTCCAAGATCCGGCGCTAAGTATAGTAGTGGAGCGATGGCCACATCGCTCCACATGAGTCACGCATGCTCCACAGGCGTCATATCGTACAGTAAGCAAACTGGAGTCAGTACGAGTCACAGGTAGGTAAAAGGTAAGCATAGAGGCGTAAGCGCAAGGGAAAACGGTCCGCAGTCCGCAAGGGAGATCGTAACACCTCTCCCACATTGAGGAAGCACTCCAGCTCATCGTCCTCGTCAACTAGCGTCGCCTCTAGCGATCCAAGCGGCAGTCTTGCACTCTGCCACATAGCCTCTAGGTCGAATGCATACAACTTAGCTCACCATTAGCACACTACCATATCAGGTAGCACTCAAGGCGCTTTAGGAACTCCATTCAAGATTGACTACCACGCTGAGTAGCACACTCAGCTCACCTTAGGTTGAACGCCGCCACTTGTTATCAGCAGAAAGAAACAAGACTATGATCCAGGGATTTGTAACATCCCCCATTTACAAGGGGGACTACAGTGATTTTCTTGCCGCCATAGACCAACTGTTACGAATCCCTGGATCGTAGTCTTGTTTCTTTCTGCTGACGACGAACACTGATGGTAAGCAGTGGCGGAGTACGACCTAAGGTGAGCTGAGTATGCTACTCAGCGTGGTAGTCGGTCTTGAATGAGGTTCCTAGAGCGCCTTTGAGTGCTACCCGATATGGTAGTGCGCTAATGGTGAGCTAAGTCAAATGACGTTCGACTTAGAGGTTACGTGGCAGAGTGCAAGACTGCCGCTTGGATCGCTAGAGGCGACGCTAGTTGACGAGGGTGATGCACTAGAGTGCTAGAGTGCTTCCTCAATGTGCGAGAGGACGAGCGAGGGATCGAGCGAGGGATCGAGCGGGATGTCAACTAGAACTTCTGTATTCCTCAGGAGTGCTTTCTGAGGGATGTTCAACGAAGTCTAGGATGGGGACTTCCCACCGAAGACTGTACATCTTATATACTCTAGCTAGGCTGGGTCCAAAGCTGAGAATCAATCTATCTATAGCTGTGCACTGACCATGCACAGCTAGTGAGTCACCGAGGCTGTATCGTATCAGTCACAATGCTGTATCATAATGAGTCATGGTGCTATTAATAGTGTTCGGATCATAAGGGCTATACTCCCTGTGCATCACAGCGTTACCTGTGTATCACAACCGATGCTGGTGCTGTGCTTGATGTGACACTGTGCTTGCCTTGGCATCACTGCGCGTGATGTGGTGCTGCTGCGGGTATGACTCCTGTTGACTCCTGTCCTATAGATAGGTCTTGGTCTGTGCGTAGATCCGACGGGGATCTCCTGGACTGTTCTAGAAACCCTATGACGGAATGCTCTACGTCATAGGTCGGTTGGCGTCAGGCCAGTCAGGCCGGGTCTGATGCCTTTTGCTGATGTCGAGCCAGATACGTGCTACGGCTTCGCGACTTGTCCTTGGTTGGCTTTGGTCTTGTACGCATGCTGGGGTTAGGGTGAAACCGGTGTTAGACCTGAAGTCATAACACCAACCCATCCCTGCTTTGGAGCCCCCGCCGGGTTCCCCCATGACTGATATTGAACTCCCCCCTGTTGACACGCTGGGAGTCCTCGCTGCCAACCCAGACACCACCTCCTACGCCGAGGACTCTCCATACACACCCCTGGGCCACTCCACCACCACTCACATCCCTGGCCTCCTGCTCACAGACACCATGGGGAACCCAGTCCCTGAAAATGAAGAAGAGGGACCATCCTTTGCCATTGACATGCGTGGGGTGACCACAGGAGAGGAAGTCATCTGCTGCCTCAACGCCACGGTGGTGGAGATCATCGACACCTTGGAAGATGAAGACGTACGAGGCACTGTCATTGATGCCATGTCCTCGCTCCGCAGCCTTGTGGAAGGAGATTCTGCTCCAGGTACACCCTCCTGGAACCCTGCCAATGTCCCAGATGAGTGGAGCCCCCTTGCGGCTATCAATGTTGAGGGCATCGCAGAGGGAGCAGAGGAACAGGACCACCCTGGGCACCCCTACCACCTCAACCACCCCCGCAGCATTTACTATTACACCCAGAAGATCCAGGACAGATCTGGTGCCTTGGTCACCCCCAAGTACGTCGCCTTCATGTTTGGGGCCAAGGACCCAGTCGTCCTAGCCACCATGGGGTGTGGCAGGGTCATATTCACCTACCCCCTCCACGCACGACCAGCCCCCCATCATGCACTACACCCACTCCCCCGCCTCATGCAGAGGCAAGTCTCTATCTTCTCAGATGAAGGAGGGGACACTGGCTCCTTCTGGCACCACATGGACAACACCCTCAAGGCAGTGGGGGACCCGTACCTCATTGGGGAAGTAGAGCACCTGCGCACAGCAGAAATGGGGATGGACTCCATGCAATTGACATAGAAACAGAGAAGCGGCGCATGGCCGAGGCACAATGCCTCCTCAAGTGGCATCAGAGGAGGCTCAATTATTACAAAGACCAGAGGCACCAAAGTGTGGTACACCTCTCCAATGCTGACACCTATAATGTCATCTTCCCCTACCTCACCACCATCCATGCCCCACTTGACACCCCGGAGGACCAGGTCCTCTCCTACTGCCCCTCCCCTGCGCTGCGCAAAGCCCTGGCCAAGGCTGGGCGTGGCAACACACAGTGTCCGGAGCCGTGGACCCTCTCCCAGCCCATCTTTGGACACCCCCTGCCTGGTGCACAATCCCTCCTTGAACACATCACCCAGGAGGGCTCCCACCTTGAACATGAGGCCGAAGGGGAGCCTGGGGCCATGACAGAGTACGACATGGATGCCATGGACGCTTATGACTGGACTGACCAAGGTAGCAACTGAGGACAGTCGTGGACTATAGGAGAGGGGTGGTGTTATGCTCCCACTTCACTGTACGCTTTATTTCTTTTCATTTCTACTGCCTACTGCTCTCTGCACTTCGCCTATGGACTGCCAGGCCCCTACGGCCCATGACTCCACCTGTGCCTCCCTATCTCGCTCTGTACACTTACCACACGGCCTGACGGGCCGTCGGGTCCGACGCACATCCACTAGTGCTACATGTGCATGCCTCTGTGCATGCACTGCCTCGGCACCTACTGACTCACACTATACAATGACTCCAGATGACTGTGTACTAGTAGTGGTGTCCTAGGGGCACCATGACTCGTTCTGACTCCCTATGAGTCATGTCTTCATGTACTTATATCGCCCAGTTTGCCTAGGACAGACCTTAAGTCTGTTCTCTTGTAATCTCAGCTTGTGAATGGTCTCCTTCCTTCACTTGTGAACCACAGTTCCTCTGGTCGATTGCCAGACTTTGCTCGCCCCTTGTAGAGCTCTAGTGTATGCTCAAAGGCAAGGGAAAGCTCTCTCTTAGACATCACAAGAGTACACCTGCACGTGACAGGTATACAGACCTCTTGCCTTCGAGGCCTCAGTCACCAGCATCGCCTACGCCCCCTCCTTCACCTGTGGAGGTATGCTCACTCAGTGGGCGTGACAACCTTAGTCAAACATCCACAGTGCACGCAGCACTACCACGAAGCAGGACTTGGGCTGAACCAAGTCACCAATAAGCAAGTCACTTAGAATGCCCAAGGCTGAGCGTAACAGAGGCGCAGGTATGGCTTGTTGTGCATAATGCTGCACTGTCCTGGGCTTAGAGTTACTAGATAGCAATGGAGGGGGAGTATAGCATTACCTAGCCACATACAAGATTGAGATCTTGAAGCAAAGTCCCTGGACGCACCAGGCCCATGTTTGCACGAGGACAATATCCCTCAAGTCAATTTTGTGACTAAGTCATCAAGTTTGTTTATTGTCATGTGCTGTTGTCACGAATGTGTTGCATCGTCAAAATCAACAATCAACCAACCACCACTGGTACCACCACCACCTCGGGCTCAACAACGATGGGCTCACGAAACTGACGATGGAGAAAATGGGGCAACAATCAACGAGACCCCTCCCCTCTCGCTTGTACTTCATGCAGGAGGGCGGTCCATTATTTATCTTGTTTGTTTTTTTCTTTTTCTTTTCTTGGTTTGGTTTTATTAACTCAAGGACGTTGATAGCCAACTCCTTCCCTGCAGAGTCATCGTTGGTCGATGCTAGAGCATGTATGGATGAACTGCAGACTTGGTGTCAGCAGGTGTGGCTGATGTGCATCTTGTTTCACCCACACAAGCCACCCCATCTCTTCTACAGCATCCATACCAATCAGACTCGAGGGCATCACGATAGTTTTGTCGCTGTTTGCCATGCCTCTGCTTTTGTGACTGAGGGGATAGGTGACGCTTGGCTTGCTCCAGCAAGCAAAACAACTAACTTGTGGATAATTTTTTTTTCCTCCAGTGTCCATCATCCATCTGGGCGATGCCATCATACACCTATCCATTCCTGCACTCTGACCATGAGGACATGCGCGCTGACCCCAAATTTCGTAGACACAGCAGAAACTTGGGAAGTAATGCCTCCCAAGCGACTGGTGTGTTTTCTCTCTTTTATTTTTATTTTTTTCACTAACATCTTTTCTATTGAACACTGTAGCATGCTATGCAGTGCTCCCCAGAGGGGTGTGGCTGCCTCCTCATGCCACCACAGCGACACGTGACGGGCCTGCAAGCTACAGCGCTACATGTAACACAGCAGCTTCAATGACGGCAGCAGCAGGTGCTGCGCAACGAGTGGTGGAGGCGAGAGCACCTGGTGACGACAATGGTGGCGCCTGCAGCAACAGCGACAATGACAGCTGTGGCAACGGCAACGATGACAGCAGCAACAACAGCAGCAACAGCAGCGGTGGTGGCTGCAGCATCCGCATGACGGCAGCAGCAGGCAACAAGCGGCAGAGGTGAGAGCGCACTCGGCGACAACGATGGTGGCACCTGCAGCAATGGCGACAATAGTGGTGGTGGCAGTGGCTGCAGTGACGATGACGGGGTCTTAGTGGTTATGCTTGAATGAGTGCCGGAATCCAAGTCATCATCCATTCGTCCTCTTGCCTCCTCTATGAACACCTTATGACACCCCACAGCTCTGGCACACACTAGCGGTGCTATGAATGTGTGTCTGCCCCGTACTCCCACTCATTTCTTGATCCCCAATGTCATTTTACTACATTTTATCACAATAATAGTTGCTTTTCATTGTAAAATCAGTGTGAAGTTAGTGAAATGTAGTCCTTCTGGCAGGAAATGGCCTGAAAATTGGCCAAAATGACACTTAATTCCGCTTATTCCACAAGCAAAAGTAACTTTAAGTAAGAGACCAGTCTAAGAATTCCTTATTTCACGATTGCCACTTATTGGCAGGAACTCCACTTATTTCACTTATCGTGTACAGTTTTGGGCGAATCTTCACCAATTTGGGGCAATTTGCGGATTGGGTTTTTCCTGATGGCACCCCTGCGCCCCTGCACATGTACCAGACTTGTTGGGATGTGTCTGAGCAGACCGGCAACAAAAAGATAAGATATGATTAGATATGATATTGTTATTATGTAATGTGTAGGATTGCTCTTAAGGAGCACGCCCTTGTATAGGGGTGAATGTCATTGTCTGGTCCTGCTACTACTACCTCGCGCCCCTGTAACCTCTGTATCACTATAGGTTATGGGCCTTGAGGCTTAAACTCAGGACTAGTACAATTCAAAAATATACACATCTTTATTCATTTACACATTTGTGATCTATCGCATGCTTAGGCAACATATCTATCTCGTTTTCGCCTAGCCCCTATCTGATCATTATGGCGAATCTCAAGGAACTCGAGGACAATGATAATGAGCTCCCCCTTGACACTGATCTGGAGGACAAAGATCCTCTGGAAACTTCCCCTTTCCATCATTTCGAGGAGGAGGATGAAAACTCTGACTACGACCACATTAAGAATCCTGACAACACTGTTTACACTAAAGTCTCTGAAAGACTTGATGATACAAACTGGGCAATATGGTATGGACAGATGATTACTGTACTCCAAATGTCTGCCGTGTATCGTTACGTCCAGGGACGTGTTCCGTGTCCCAAAGAAGGCACGAATCGCCAACGCAAGGCGAATTGGCATTTTAATGACAATTATGCCAAGATGTTGATTCAGAAAAATATTACGCATGGACAGAATATTCATGTGCGCCATTCACATACTTCACATCAAATGTGGATGAATCTCGAAGCCGTGCACACCACGCAAGGCACTGAGGCTGCTGCCTCGTACTTGCGGAATCTATTGCACATGTATGCACAAGAAGGTGATAATATTCCCAAACACCTCAATAAACTCAAAGATTATTGGGACAAAATAAATTTCCTTGACAACAAAGATTTCAAGTTTACCGATCGTTTATTTCGTATAATCATTACCGGATCACTTCCACCTTCGTGGGACGTCTTCCTGAATCCCTACATTGACTTTGTCGCTCGAGGAGCACCCAACCAATCAAAATGTCACCTTACCATGAACCAAGTCATTGGTATTCTCAATGAGGAGTACCATTGTCACGAAATGCATAAACGCGATTTCAATTCATCTACCAAAAACAGTACCACTACTCCGGCTCCTGAAGTTGCGCAAACTGCCACAACTTCACATAAGCCGAAGAACAAGCAAACCGGCAATTTAGCGAGCTGAATTTCATCTGACAGATCTACCCGAAATAGATCTGACACAAAGAAATATTGCAAATTGTGCGAGCGCGATAATCACAATCTTGAGGACTGTTGCATGCTCAGACAGGCAAAATGTACCATTTGCAAACATTTCGGACATCGTGCATCACACTGTTGGAACAATGAAACTGACAATCGTGCACGTGGTGACAACCCTAAAAAATGCTGGTGCAAAGAGGAAGCCAATGAAACAAAAGCAGGAGAAGAGATGGCACACATTATACTGACTGCCGACGCTCCTTCTCAGAATGTAAAACCGCCGGTGATACCGGAGGAAAATAAGTCTGTCCCTTCAGAAGATGAAGGAGAGTTTTATAACTTTGATAGCTGCCAGAATGTTTACAGTAGCGACCAAATCGATGAACGCCTTATCTATTATGACTGGGTGGCTGACAGCGTGACCACTACTCACGTTGCCAATTGGTGTGAATTCTTTAAGACTTATGAACCAGTTAGCAGAATACCCGTAACGGGCATAGGCAATATGCAAATAAATGCGAAAGGTCGAGGAACTGTCCAATTAGTATCAACTCTGAATGGGCGCACATCTCTGCTGACGCTAACAGATGTGTTATTTATCCCCGACAATCGCACCAATTTATTCTCACTTGGCCAATGGGAACGCGATGGTCGCAAATACATGGCATGGGATGGAATCCTCATGCTTCTCACTCAGGACGATAAATGCATCATTATTGGGAACAAAATATGCAACAACTTATATAAACTTGATGTTAAAGTACGTATTCTGGATAGCGACAGCGATCGAAATGATCAGAAAGCCATTATCAAAACATTTAATATGACAACACCTTTATCGACTTGGGAGACGTGGCACAAACGATTTGGGCACGTCGGCTACGGTGGTTTACAAACCCTATATGACCGCAAATTGGTCGACGGTTTCAATGTCGATGTCTCGTCGCCTAAGCCGGATTGCGTCGCTTGTATACAAGCGAAGCAACATACTGAACCCTTTGGTGTTATAGAACAATGTGATACTAAACCCAGAGAACTTACACATATGAATCTCTGGGGGAAGTATGACATCACTTCTATAAATGGTCACCAATACTATATTTTATTTGTGGACGATCGCGCGCAATATATTACAGTGGAATTTCTCAAAACGAAAGATCAGGCTGCACAATATGTTAAAAATTATTTAACACACCTGAGCACTCATGATAAACCACCATGTGCAATATGAATTGATCAAGGCAAAGAATTTGTCAATGAAAGCCTACAAACATGGTGTGGTGAACATGGCATCGATATCCAGATGACCGCACCATACTCACCATCGCAGAACGGTGTTGCAGAACAAATGAACCGCACACTTGTCGAACTGGCGCACGCAATGCTAACTGCCAGTGAGTTACCTGAATTTCTCTGGGAACCCGCAGTAGTCATCAGGTATTTGGAAATTATCTTAACCTGGCTTAAATCCTCTTAAATGGTTTTAAGAACATTTTAAGGGACATTAAGAGGGCGCTTAATTAAGACACCTTTCCTTGGGTTAAGACAATCCATTTCATTAATTTCTCTTAATTCTCTTGTCTTTTCCCTTAAATTGTATCATTTGTTCTTAATGCGCATTAAGGGGCTCACTCACAAAATTAAGTAAATCAAGAACTTGTCAAATTTCAAGCATCACACAAACTTAAGGGAGTTAAGATAAAATAAGCAATGCTGTATTTGGCATAAATCTAACTAAGAACAAGTACTGTACAATACAGTGCATCAACTCCTAATAGGGGGGGTTGTCACCACTGCCACTGCGGCACCTCTTGCCCCCACCGCTGCAGCACCTCTTGCCCCCACCACTGCGGCACCTCTTGCCCTGTTATGCTCCCACTTCACTGTACGCTTCCCTTTTTCTTTCATTCTTACTGCCTACTGCTCTCTGCGCTCCGCCTATGGACTGCCGGGCCCCTACGGCCCGTGACTCCGCCTATGCCTTCCTATCTCGCCCCATACGCTTACTACCTGGTCTGACAGACCGTCGGGACCGACGCGCATTCACTAGTGCTACATTTGCACGCCTCTGCACATGCGCTGCATCGGCACCCATGACTCATATGGTATGATGACTCCTGTTGACTGCACCTGACTCTGTACTAGTAGCGGTGTCCTAGGGACACCATGACTCATTCTGACTCCTTATGAGTCATTCCTGCCTGTACTTATATCGCGTAGTACGCCAAGGACAGACCCTAAGTCTGTTCTCTTGTAATCTCAGCCTGTGTACGGTTCCCTCCCTTCCCTTGTGAACCACAACTCCTCTGGTCAATTGCCAGACTTCGCGCACTCCCCTTGCAGAGCTTTAGTGCATGCTCAAAGGCAAGGGAAAGCTCTCTATCAGACGTCACAAGAGTATGCCTGCACGCGAGAGGTATACAGACCTCCTACCCACAAGGCCCCAGTCACCAGCGTTGCCTACGCCCCCTCCATCACCTGTGGAGGTACGCTCACTCGGTGGGCATGACATTAGAACAGACTTACCCAGCCAGCCAGAGGCCCCTGGCCCAAGCACCATCGTGGAGTCACCAGTAGACCACAAGTTCAGACCGTTCACAGTCACACTTTGTGTGGAGGACGATAGGGGGGAAGACCAGCGAGTCCTCTTCCTCCAAGAAGGATACGAGTCATCGTCACACTTTGAAGGAACAATCCCATGGACAGGGCACTATTTCCTCACCATCCTCCCAGGACGATCTAAGATTGCAGCGTACCCAATACACCACGTAGCAGGTGCCTGGTACGAAGTCGCATACGACAGCAAGACTAACAAGCATTTTGCTTACATGACCGCCAAAACACGCTTCCCACTGCTAGGGGAGCCACTAGACCCACAAGACCCAGAGGACGACACTACTGCTTTCACTAGTGCCGTAGGAGGAGCGCTAGAAAGCACAGCACGCCAAGAAGTCAGGGATCCAAGCCCAATTGAAGAAGATCCAGCACCAATACAAGTCATGAGCACCCAGACCATTGCTCCAGCACACTACGCCCTCGCGGCAGGCCAGTCCTACGCAGACATCGCCAGAGTCAACCCACTCGCCCCAGTGGAACCTCACCCTGATATACCACGAGACAGGGAAGGTGGAGGACCGCCAGGGGGAGGCAGGGGACCACCAGGAGGAGGCGGGGGACCACCAGGAGGAGGCGGAGGTTACCCTGGGGGAGGACCACTCGGAGCAGGGCCACCAGGAGGAGAGCCACCTGGATTCCCAGGATTTGACCTGGATGCCCCAGGGCCACAAGGTGCAGACGCAAAACTAGTAGGCCAACCCCCAGAACCCTTTAGAGGAGGTGAGGAAGGGCGTAAGATTGCCCGACACTGGATGCTGGACCTCGAGAACTACCATTTCTTGAACAGAAACACTGCGGCCATCGCACAAGAAGACAACCGCATCGCGCACGCTCTCACCCTCATCAGGGGGCCAAACGTGGATGGATGGGCACGCCAACGCATGAAATGGCTGCAACAGGTCTCCAGAGGCATCATACAAGAACATCACCCCTGGGATTCCTTCAGAACCAGATTCCTCCTCGACTACTCTGACATCTCTGCCCCCCAGAGGGCACAGCAAGAGCTGATGGCAATCAAGATGCAGCCAGGAGAAGGCGTTGATAGTTACATCATTAGGTTCGAAGAACTCGCTGAAAGGGGGAACCTCGAACCTAACAATGTTGCCGTCATATGGTACTTCTGGAAGGGACTTAACCCCAGACTCCTCAAGGCCTGTCTCAAGGAAAGACCCATTCCTATGACTTGGGAAGAATGGAAGCATGCAGCGCGCACCAACTATGTCCACTGGCAGATCAAACAGGGCATTCTAGCTCAGCAAAAGCAGCAGAACCCCTTCGCAGGAGCCCAGCGGACCCCTCGCCCCTTTTTCCCTTTCCCTACACGAGGCCCTCGCCCCCAGCAACAGCAACGCCACCAGCAGCCGCTTCGCCCAAGTCAAATGGGACCAGTCCCGATGGAAGTAGACCGCCTCAGGGCCATGCTCAGCGACTCAGAGAAAGCCCGCCTCCAGAGGGAAGGACGCTGCTACCAGTGCAAGAAGCAAGGCCACATGGCATGCCAATGCCCCCAAAGAAAGGTGAAAGGAGACCGCCCACGAGCCGCCAAGGCACAAGTAGCGCAGGGAGACGAAGAAGGGGACCCGGGAGACTCTATGCTCTCCGTCCCCCAAGGGATGATAGGCCCAGAAGAAATTCTCAAGGCTATGGCCGCCCTTAGTGACGAACAGTATAGTCAGATGGGCCAGATGTGGGAGGGCCAGGATTTTCCAAACGCCTGAATATGTCGGCCAGTATTTGGGCAATGTTCTGTCGTGATGTGTATCTACCAAGAATCAAATCGTTGCGTATCCCAGCTCAGTTACACACCTCAACTGCCACGGCCAAGCTCCCTGTCTTCATTGACAGCGGGGCAACAGAGAATTTCGTCAGCCCAACATTCGTTAGAAGGAACAAAATCGCCACATTACCTCTCAAATGCCCCAGGAAGCTACGGAACGCAGATGGAAGCAAGAACAGCATCGGGGAACTCACCAGATTCACTGAACTGGAGGTAATCACTGGCAAAAAGAGCCACATCCACCGCTTCTACCTTGCAGAGCTAGGGGGAGACGACCTCATATTGGGCTACCCCTGGCTCGCCGCAGTGAACCCCCACATCGATTGGACGAAGGGAAGCATTGACCAAAGTATCGCCCTTCACACACCGGAAGCATCCCTACTCCAGCCTACACCACCAGTACGAGTCGCAGGACTACAGGTGGACCTCCCATCATGCCAGCCCCTCTTAGAACCAGGAGATGAGCTCATTATGCGCCTCTGCAAAGCTACAGTCTCCCAATGCATCGCTGAAGAAGCACAATTGAAGGAAAAGAGGACGTGGGACCAGATAGTACCAGCCCACTACCACCACTTCAGCAAGGTCTTCAGCAAGCAAGCAGCGCAACGCTTCCCTGGATCATGACCCTGGGACCACGCCATTGACCTCAAACCCGATGCCCCGGACACCATGGACTGCAAGATCTACCCACTCAACCCCAGGGAACAGGCCGCACAGTGAGAATTTGTCAAAGAAAACGAGGGCCTTGGCTTAATCCGCCCCTCAGACTCCAGGTATGGCTTCCCAGTCTTCTATGTCAAGAAAAAGAATGGGGACCTACGCCTGGTCATCGACTATCGAAAATTAAACGCCGTTACTATCCGCAATCGTTACCCACTACCACTGATCCCAGAACTAATCGACTGTGTGAGAGGACATGCACTATTCACGAAGATGGACATCAGGTGGGGCTATAACAACATCCGCATACGCGAAGGAGACCAGTGGAAGGCAGCCTTCAAGACAAACTTAGGACTGTTTGAACTGATGGTCATGTTTTTTGGCCTCACCAACTCCCCAGCAACCTTTCAGACCATGATGAACCAAATCTTCAAGGGACTCATTGATGGTGGCTACGTTACAGTATACATGGACGACATCCTCGTGCACACACCTCTGGACTACCCCCTGCACCGCCATATCACTACCCAAGTCCTGGAAATCCTCCTCACGCACGACCTCTACCTATGACCAGAGAAATGCCTGTTCGAGGTCACAACAGTGGAATACCTGGGCGTCATACTGGAGAAGGACCGCCTCAGAATGGACCCCATCAAAGTCAAAGCAATCCTGACATGGCCCACTCCAAGGAATGTCCGAGACGTCCGCACATTCATAGGATTCTGCCTCTTCTATCGACGCTGGATCCCCAAGTTCAGTGAAATTGCATGCCCCATGAATGAACTCACACACAAGGATGTCCCATGGGAGTGGACAACAACGTGACAAGCCGCATTCAATGAACTGAAAGACCAGGTAGCTTCAGCACCGGTCCTCAGGCAGCCAGACTTCGCCAAACCATTTTACGTTGACACAGACGCATCGCAACACGCCCTAGGAGCAGTTCTACAACAAAAGGATGAGCAGGGACACCTCCACCCAATTGCATTCCACTCTAAAACCTTCGATGCCACCCAGCGCAACTGGGATGTGGCAGACCGAGAAGCCTTCGCGGTCCTGGAAGCACTACGCACATGGAGGGCCTACCTAGTGGGAAGCATGCACAAGGTTATCATACGCATGGATCATCGCAACTTACAGTACTTCCTACAACCGCAAAACCTCAATCGCCGCCAGGCTAGGTGGTCGCTGGAACTCCAGGAATACAACTATCAACTGGTGCACATCCCAGGCAAACAACATATCCCCACAGACTTCCTATCGCGCCCCCTGGGGGACAAAGGAGAACACAATAATGAAAATATCACCCTATTCCCACCAGAACGCGTTGCAACCCTACAGTTTGCTGTCTTCCCTGAAGAGTTGAACAAACAAAGGCAAATCCTCCAGAGATACCATGACCACCCCCTCGCAGGGCACCCAGGTGTCAAAAACACACTCGCACTTCTGCGAAGACATTATGAAGGGGGAAAGGAACTTGAACGATTCACAAAAGAATACGTACAGGGGTGCGCCAAATGCCAAGAAACCAAAGCACACACCATGCAAGCAAAGGCAGCCCTCTTCCCAATTGATGTCCCCGCAGAAGAAGGACCGTTCCAAAGCATTTCCATGGACCTAATCACAGACCTCCCCCTCTCAGCAGGGCACAATGCAATCCTCACCATTGTAGACCAAGGCTGCTCAAAAGCTGCGCGCTTCCTACCATGCTCGACCACAATCACAGGGGAAGGAGTGGCCGCACTGTACTTCCGCCACATCCTCCCATGGTTTGGACTCCCCAGGCGAATCATCTCCGATCGCGACCCCAGATTCACATCACACTTCGCGCGTGCACTAGCCCAAAGCATACATGCCAAACAAAATATCAGCACCACCTTTCACCCCAGGACAGATGGACAGAGTGAACGCGCCAATCAACAAGTAGAGCAGTATCTGCACCTCTGGGTTCCAGACCAACAAGACCAATGGGCATACTATCTCCCCATGGCAGAGTTTGTGTACAACTCTTGGCCACATGATCGCACAAAACTCACCGCACACGAACTCCTCTTTGGCTACCAACCTCAGTGCACAATTGACAATGACCCAACACACCCACCAGCGGTGCAGGACCGCCTCACACACATCCTAGATGCCAGGAAGCATGCACAGAGACTCCTAAACGCACCACCTAAGACAGCAATACCCTGATTCCAAAAGGGGCAAAAAGTCTGGCTAGAAGGACGCCACATCAAAACCTATTATCCCTCGAGTAAGCTAGCGCCCAAACGCTTTGGACCATTCAAAATCACATCTGTCATCTCCCCTGTGGCTTACCAACTGGAATTGCCACCATCATGGACGATTCATAAGGTGTTTCATGTGGACCTCCTGACGCCTTACCAAGAAACAGGCGCCCACGGACCAAATTACATGCGCCCCCCACCTGATATCATCGAAGGAGCACCAGAATGGGAAGTCGAGCGCATTATGGGGGAGCGCCACTGGGGCAAAAAACGCGAACACCAGTTCCTAATCAAATGGAAGAACTACCCACACGCTGACAACACATGGGAACCAGCTACAGGAGTGCACGCTCCAGACCTGATCAGGGAATTCCATCAAAGAACCAAGACGCAGCAAGGCGCTGCAAGACCTAAGAGGGGGGTAATACACAGAGGGGAGGGACGCGCGCACATCATTTCCACCCTCACTAGCCTGAGAGCACGACCAGCCAGGACAACAGCCGCCGCCAGAAGTCCAGAATTGGTGCCAGACTCGTCGTGCACCTCTGTCTCCTACACACGCTGAGCAGCATTGTCAGCATCGCTTCCTCCTACACCAGAATCAGAGTCAGAGACAACGCTTGCCACGTTCATTGTCACGTCCAGCACAGGGAGCCTACCAATGTTCTCACCTGCCACGCAACTCCCAGACTATCCTCTCACGCAGCTCCCCAAGTACCCTAATAGTAAGCTGCTTAGAAACCCAGCCAGGAAGCTGATGCAGGAAGGTTCCTGGCCGGAAATGGCGTGCAATAAGACAGCTTATAAAACTGCAAAGAAACACCCCCAATCATTTTCCATCTACCCCCGTCCATTCCTCGCGACCGTGGCTTCAATTTACCCAAACATCTTTCGCACCTCCTCGTCTCCACAAAACATTAACCGTGCCACCACACTCACTGCTGCTCGCCACCCTCGTCACCCTCGTCCTGCTTATATGTCTACCACTTCTACTACGTCCTCCGTGCCCGGTTCCCCCATTTACAAGGGGGACTACAGTGATTTTTCTGCCGGCCTAGACCAGCCTATCCCTGCCCTGGAGCCCCCACCAGGCTCCCCCATGACTGACATTGAGCTCCCCCCTGTCGTTGAGCTGGGAGTCCTGGCGGCCAACCCAGACACCACCTCCTACCCCGATGACTACCAATACCCTCCCCGTGGCCACTCCACCACCACCAGCGTCCCCGGCCTCCTACTTACAGATGCCCTGGGAGAACCTATCTCGGAGAATGACGAAGAAGGACCGTCCTTCACCGTAGACATGTGTGGGGTCACCACAGGAGAGGAAGTTATCCACTGCCTCAACGCGATGGTCACTGAGGTGATAGACACACTAGACGATGAGGAGGTGAGAGACATGGTCATTGACGCAACCACAGCACTACACGCCAGGATTGAAGGCAGTAGCGCCCCCAACACCCCCTCCTGGAACCCCGCAAACATCCCAGATGAGTGGAGTCCCCTCTCAGCCATCGATGTGGAAGGAGTGGTCGAGGGAGTGGAGGAGCAGGACCACCCAGGACATCCCTACCGCCTCAACCACCCATGCAGCCCCTACTATTTTACAACAAAGATCCAGGACGGGTCAGGTGCCCTCATCACCCCCAAGTACGTTGCGTTCATGTTTGGAGCTAAAGACCCTGTCGTCCTGGCCACCATGGGGCAAGGCAAAGTCATCTTCATGCACCCTCTCTATGCACGTCCCGTAGCAGAATACTCCTGACGCCCACTCCCTCGCCTCACACCCAGGCAGATCACCATCTTCTCTGATGAAGGAGGAGACACAGGCTCCTTTTGGCACCACGTCGACAATGCCCTCAAGGCCTTGGGGGACCCATACCTCATCGGGGAGGTGGAATGCCTGCGCACCGCAGAGATGGGAATCGACTCCCATGCCATAGACATCAAGATGGAGAAGTGGCGTGTGGCAGAGGCGCAACGCCTCCTCAAGTATCACCAGAGGAGGCTCAACTATTACAGAGAGCAGCGCTACCAGTCGGTGACACGCCTCTCCTGGGCCGACGCTTACAACGTCGTCTTCCCTTACCTTACCAGCGTTCACGCCCCCATTGACACCCCAGAGGACCAGGTCCTCTCTTACTGTCCCTCCCCTGCGCTGCACGAAGCCCTTGCCAAGGCAGGGCAAGGCCCCACTCAGCGCCCTGAGCCATACACCCTCTCTGAGCGCATCTTTGGACGCCCCCCTCCCTCAGCGCGATCCCTCCTCGAGTGCATCACCCAGGAGGGCTCCCACCTCGAACGCGAGGCTGAAGGGGAGCTGGCGGCCGTGGCGGAGTATGATGCAGATGCCATGGATGCGTATGACTGGACTGACCAAGGTAGCAACTGAGGACAGTCGCGGACTGTAGGAGAGGGGTGAATGTTACACTCCCACTTCACTGTACACTTCCCTTTTTCTTTCATTCTTACTGCCTACTGCTCTCCGCGCTCCGCCTATGGACTGCCGGGCCCCTACGGCCCGTGACTCCACCTATGCCTTCCTATCTCGCCCCATACACTTACTACCCGGTCTGATGGACCGTCGGGACCGACGCACATTCACTAGTGCTACATTTGCACGCCTCTGCGCATGTGCTGCATCGGCACCCATGACTCATACGGTATGATGACTCCTGTTGACTGCACCTGACTCTGTACTAGTAGCGGTGTCCTAGGGACACCATGACTCGTTCTGACTCCTTATGAGTCATTCCTGCCTGTACTTATATCGCGTAGTACGCCAAGGACAGACCCTAAGTCTGTTCTCTTGTAATCTCAGCCTGTGTACAGTTCCCTCCCTTCCCTTGTGAACCACAACTCCTCTGGTCAATTGCCAGACTTCGCGCACTCCCCTTGCAGAGCTTTAGTGCATGCTCAAAGGCAAGGGAAAGCTCTCTATCAGACGTCACAAGAGTACGCCTGCACACAAGAGGTATACAGACCTCCTACCCATGAGGCCCCAGTCACCAGCGTTGCCTACGCCCCCTCCATTGCCTGTGGAGGTACGCTCACTCGGTGGGCGTGACATGCCCCCACCACTGCAGCACCTCTTGCCCCCACCGCTGTGGCACCTCTTGCCCCCGCCGCTGCAGCACCTCTTGCAATCGGGCCCTCCAGGCTCCTGCAGCGATCGTGGCGATGGTGCGGGTGCAGGTGCGGTGACGCTGCTGGCGTGGCAGCGGCCGCGGCGATGGTCCTGGCGTGGGCACGGTTGCCACGGTGATGGTGCACATGGCAGCGGCCGTGATGCACTGGTGCAGTGGCAGTCACAGTCAGGGCACTGGCATGGTAGCGACCGTGGGGATCTAGTACAGCGGCGGTCGCGGTGACACTGCTGGCTGGCAGTGGCCACAGCGACGGCACTGGTGTGGTGACCGTGCTCACGCAGCAGCGGGCGCTGGCACGGCAGCAGTGACAGTGCAGGCGTGGTGGCGCTGCTGGCACAGCGGCACTTGCGGTGACGATGCAGGCATGGCCACGGCGGTGGTGATGGCGCTAGCGTGGCCGCATCCCAAATGCGACGGGGCCAGGCTGGAGGTGGTGGTAAAACTATGAGGAAATCGGAAAAGCACATCAGTAGGAATGATAT
>QLOS01011717.1:0-26579 GCA_003313725.1 Russula sp. MG48
ATTTTCCGACAGGCATTACGTCTATCCGACACTTTAACTATGGGGCGAACAACGCAATACAGGTGATAGACATACCAGCTGGGAAAGGGGGTGACAAGGACCAGTTAATACGAATGCTCAGCCATGGTGCCCTCTTGCGCCGTGGATCTAGTTCGTCGTGGGTGATGACTTGTGTGAGGGTCTCTTGCCCAATGTCCCCCTAGACACACTCAGCAGCAGCAGCATCGGAGGAAGGGTATCTGCGTACAAGGGAAGGTTCGGGTGAAGACGTGAAGACGCCCTCACACTGTCTCAACCCCATTTCATCACCATGCAATCTGGAATCATCCAATCCGTCTTCGCAAAACTCCAGATTAGCTGTCTCGAGGTTGAAATTATAGAGGTCCCGGCAAAGTTTGCTAGTGAAGACCGCACACTCCTTCTCCCGTTCAGGCGAAGGTAAATCTTCGACAGTCAGCCGATACTCAGTAGTGGCCGCAAATTGTATGTCATCTTTGAGGGATGGATAATCCTCACACATACTACGAAGCATGTTTCCCTGGTCAAAGAATCCGAGTGAGACGTTGCATAATAGATAATTACAGAAAGAAGACCTTCGAGGCAACCTCGAGACATCTGACCGCAACATCGGCGAGGAATGAGGAGAACATCACGTCGTCACGAATCTCACAGTGAGCTCTGGCGTAAGATAGGACAGGAGAAAAGTGTTCCACAGTTGGGCTGACGAGAACGCGAGTGATGTCTTCAGTGGAGATGGGTGTTAAGTGCAGACGTTCTAGATCCGAGTGTAACGTTTCCACTGTGGAGTTACCGATGAAGACCGTGAGAAGCATGACAAGACGAGCGGCAGGGTTGTGGCCCGGAAAATCTTTCCATAGGTAACGAAGCGATGCTCTTGCTGAAGCTGCCGTGATTGAGTACGTCTTGATGAATGACTGTAGAGCGAGGTACGTCTGAATGATGACCGGATAGATAAATCCGGATGACGCTACCTTGATAAGGTCTTCCACGAGGGAACTGGTACGCTCACATTCAATAACGTCATACAAGAACGAGCACGAAACATACGCTAGCGAGAACCGTAGGTCACCTTCGCGATCTAAGGCCTTGAGAACGGCATAACCTGTATCATTTGTTTCCGCCTCCATCAGGACTTCTGCAGCAACCGTTCGGCTAACAAACATTCTACGGTGCATCCAGTGAGCCCACGCAAAAAGTGATACTATTGGAGCACATACGACGAGTCCAAACGGCAAAGTTCGCGGACGTTCAGGAGAACATCCTTTACGCTATGTTCTTCCGATCGCTGAAAGATTCTGCGGAACACAAAGTCGCGGTACTAGACAACCACCTCCTCTTTGAACGGCAGATTTGTAATGAAAGGGCAATATATGCGCACCCGACTGTCCATACGGAATCCGTTTGCAATAGCGAGCGGGAGAAGGCGAGGTTCGATGGAAAGAGCTAAGGGAAACTGCGCCATGATTGGGTCCTATGATTGTTCTGTGGACGTTGCAATCTTGGCGAAGACATGCTAACACACCTTAGAGCAGAACGGAATGAACTGTGGAGGGGAGAGTCGAACTAAAAACTTTGGAAAGATTAAGGAAGCTTACCTTGCCCTTGTCGAGCATCTCTGCGATGGCATCCGTTGCCGTTGGCAAGCCACGTCGGTCTGCGCGTAGCCTACTTTCCCTGATGAAATGTCGAAACACAGAACCATCGTCCTCCCCTTTCGACGTGTTGATCGTCCCGAATCTCTCCGACGATATCTTCAGGAAATGGCTAAAGGTAGACAGGCTTAAAGTTCGAACCCAAGGAGTCTTGATAAAGGGGCAGAAAGAACGAAAGTAATGGTGCACGGCGACCTGGACGAGGTAACGGGAGAGATGCGCGCCACTGCTCAACAAGACCTGCACCCGACAACGGAAGCCGCATATAGGGAATGGTGACCAACAAAAGGGGGACTTAGACTTACGTCGAGGACTTGCTCAGTAATGAGTTTGCCTCTGCCAAGCGCCCAATATAGGGCTTGGACGGACCCATACCGCGAGAGGAAGTAGTGAGCCCGAACATAGGGGTCTTGCGAAAATGCATTGAAGCGTTTGCACACGATGACGAACGACGAGGGGTGGTCAATTTCATCGAAAATGATTTGGAGGACCTCATCTACTCCGGACGAAAAATATGAGCGCTACGAACAGCTGTGGGGCTACAACGGCGACACACCGGCAAGACGGTCCATATCCTGTCAATTTTGGCGAGGCTTATGAGCCCCTCAATGTGATGTCTTCGTTGCTCGCAGGTGGACCGAGAGTGGAGTCGGGAAAGGTGAAGGGGACAGGGTTGGTTGGGTGGCAAGGGTAAGTACTTATATTCGATATTCGGGCGGTCAGGAGTGCCGCCAGCGGCCAGCCAGCAGGCCGCATACGAAAAGTAGCACGAGACGTGCCATTCCTCCCGCAACTTGACTTTTCACACAAATGGACAGTAGCATATATACCTGTCTAGAGACAATCTAAAATGTACGTTTGTAATAGCTACGCCAGACACGCCACGGCAGCTTCCAACTTCGTAGCTGTAACGATGGGTGGAACGCATTGAAGTTCACCGCCTCCAGCCTCTCCAGAAAAGACGCGACGGGCACCTGTTGTCAGATTAGTTCAATCATGGTGCCGATTCCGAGTAAAACTACCTACTCCGGCACCGAACACGGGCATGGCAACTCTCGGGACCTTTCCCGCACTGTCTCTAAACGTCTCCCGCGCAGTAACCAAATGGTCATTTGCTATGGTGGCGAGTTCAAAGACAGCATCGTCGATCCCCTTCGCAGCAGGGCCTTTCCGAAACACGTCTTCTTGCACGACGCCATGCCTGGCCGTGATTTCCGCGGGAATAACCATGCGACCCTTAGAAGTATGGTAAGGCAGGGCCCGAAGAAGCGTCGAGATGCAGTGCGCGATGCCAAGGTGGGAAGCTGCGTGCGACAATGTCTCCGAGGATAAGCCCAGAAGGGAGAGCAGGAGATAATAGTGCGTTGAAGCTGTGGACTCTGCATGGGCTGTCAGGGAATCGATCGTCAGATGGGACAAGCCTTTCAACTCTTCTGTCTACTGGGGAGAAATAAGTATGGGTGTCAGCTCAGGCGGGGTGTGGCAAGAATACAGACCCGAGCGTCTACTATCCTCCTCATGTGATACGGTGGAAGATTAACACTTTGCGATATGTCGTGTAATGCCAGAACGATGGGGTGGTGTGGAGGTCTGCCCTATGTCACGTTCACGATCAGTGAGGTGGTGTATCAGGGGAATAACGCACGTCAGCCAACGCCCTCACGGCATCCCTCCAGAACTGCATCCTCATTTCTCCGATTATAGAATTCGATACATTGTCCTGAACGATGGCTAGCTCATCCTGTTCAGGAGTCACCATCAGACGCGTTACCAACTCAAGACCGGGAACGTACATAAAATGCTTTGATGGCAAAGTAACCCTTCCGCTTTCCTGCGGGGTAAAGCTGCGACACGAGATACGCCTCGTAATCATGCTTTTGAACAAAATCCTTGCAGTATGTGTGATTCTCGTCAGCCCCAAGTTGAGTGGGGGTTGTTGAAGTGCTGGCAGGTCGAATGTTGCTAAGATTGGGGAGCCTTTTGGGGAACAGGATACTGCAATTTTGTGACCTGGATAAGCCCCGATACATCTGCATCTGGAAGGGCTGCCACGACAGCATAACTAAAAAGGACTCGGAGTGAGAGGGAAGCAGTCGGTCGGTATACTCTTTGCTCGGTCCGAGTTACCCGGTCCCGGGGTCGACCCTTGGTTCAGTTCAGCGAGCAACTGGTCCCTCTCAGCCCTTACATGCATCTCTTGCCGATACTTTCTTTCACAAGAAATGCCTATTAGATACTCAGGCCTACAGAGAGACGTTTTTGCGCTGTATCGTCGGTGTGTAATCTTCAGCCTCGGACTCACACCACGGTTGGTGATTTGGCAGCGCACTACGGATGGTTCGGACGAAGCCACCGTCAACGAGACATAAATTCCGTCTCTTCGTTCGCTACAATTTCAAGGCACAAGCAGCGGCTGTGTCGCCCAGGAACGTGAGCACCGTCGAACACCTTATACGGCGAGGACAAAGGCAGTTAGAGACGTATGAAAACTCGGCCGTGAGGGATTGTTGGGTATCACAAGAGATGCGAGATTGGGAGGTACAAGAGCAGGGTGGGATTCGTCATTGATGGGGTTGCATATCCGGACATTCATGGACCCCGTCCCACCGAGAATGGTGAAATTACCCTCACTATAACAATCTATATGCCTGAATATAATGTACCGGTTCAGCGGCTCGTGCACTGATGGAACTAAGTGACAGAGCGCTGCAAGAGGGTATCCACAGCAACCTGCGCGGCCTCCGATACCGATGGTTGTGAGACCTTTCCTGCCTCGTGCTGCTGATGGGCAACGTCTGGGCTACTCCCCTCCCTCCTCTCCTTTTCTGCCTGCTCCAATTTATCCGCATGGATCTTCATTGCCCCTTCGTATGCAAGTCTTCGTTCGTTAATCACGTACTTTATTCGCGCCATGCTTTTGCGACACTGGAAGAAGAAAAAAAGATAGGTCCAGGCGCTGAAGAAGATTGGCGAGGGCGTCGACGTACTTGGTGATCCCGCTTCTCGACGTTTCGCACTATACCTGACGAGATGGAGGCGCGCCGATGGCTCTCCATCTGCGTCGCTATGAGGTTACGCTCTCTCAGAAGAACGTACCACAACGTGTGGAGATCCCTGAAGCTCTTTCTCCGAAGTTCTGCTGCGGTCCAAGCTCGACCTGGGCAAGTCGCGTCAAAAAAGTTGCCCCACACGAAGGAAGAGGATGCTGTCACTTTACCAAAGATGTCCTGAAGCCCGGAATGATCCTCCAATGGGTCATGGGTCATTTTCCCATCCTTCTCTCTTTTCCGGAAGAAGGCGTAGAGGCCGTGATTTGGGTTCACGGGAATGTTGAGATGTGGGCGAAGCGCGCCGGGTGCACCTGCTGATGTCTCGTCTATTTTTGGGACGGGATCTAGGGGCGTACTATACCGCCGAGCATTTCTGAGTGCACGAACAGCGTTCAAAGTGCATGGGCGAAGGGAGGACAACATCACGGGACGTGGGCAACACAGCCCGTTGATGCGACCGCGACTGTTACGGTCGCACGAAGTGTGATGTGACCGTGACTTAACGTGACCACACCGTGACCTTTCTGAGCCCCGGCGGCAGATAGTCACGGTGTCGGTTGGTTTGAAATGATAGTGATATCATGGAGATGCAATACACCTCATAGGGTAGATGCCTACTACAGTACGTTCCCAAACAAGATCGCTCGAATAGTACAATATGTTATAGTGCAAGAGAGGACATATGCGATGAGGATGCAACAGACAAGGCGAGAAAGGGGACGAGAGATACAGAAACGAGGAAACGGTATCAACGTGTGGTAGCGTGAACAGTTGGCACTCCCATCTGACATGCATAAAATACTTCTTCAGGCGATCGGAACATCATCAACGAATCACCTGAGAACGCAGAATCGCCCCTGAGAATTCCTTCTATATTCATCCCAGGAAGGGTAGCCCCAGCTGGAAAGTATAGCGAATCCCCCAAGCCATCCCCAAATGGTGGCTGATAGCTGAGCGGACTCTCCAACGCGCCCGCCAAAGATGAGTAATGGGCGTCTGGGTGACCAAACGTCTGCTGTGGATTGGGAATGCTGGCGTGAATACCGTCAAGAGGAGGGTGGCTGGGTTCCATCCACCAGGGAGCTCCTGTAATGATCGCGTTCGAATCTATGTTGAGCCCAATCGCGTTGCCGTTGAGAGGGGAATTGGGGTATTGCCATGAAACAATCGGGGGAGTACGGCTTGCGGTACAGGGCGATGACCCAGGCGATCGGCGCGCTTTCCTGCTCTGGACTTGTTGCAACAGAAGATTTTGTAATATATCGGCGACGTTAGTAGCGCCAGCGAACGATTTGCCAACCTCACGAAGATACTCGATTGCAGCTCCGGCATTCTTTTCCGCTGCTTCAAGAGCGCTGTGCGCAACACGCGGTCCTGAAACAGCCTGAACAGCTGCCACCACAAAAATGGTGGCTGCAGCAGAAACCACCTGGATCATGGTGATGGGGACGTAACGCAGGGTGAACTGTCTGCGCCATATCCCAACCAGTTCCATTATTTCTGCAGCAGCCTGGTTACAGGGCTATGGGTTTCCGGGAGGTCAGTGGAAGTCACGCAGACCCAGAAATAGCGAACCTTTATATGATCCGTGTAGTCGCTGACATCTTCACTACTCCGCCTGCGGCGATAGAAAGGGCGGTGGAGGAGGATTATCAACCAGTAATATGTCAAGTGTAACATGAGTTGGTGGGGCTGCTGGGGTGTGCAAGGGTTCGACTTGGAGAAATCAATCTCAGGGGAAAGATCGTTCTTCCAACCACTAAGCTTGAGGCTGAATGATAAATTAACAGTTAGTTGCACTGCAGAGCCAAGGTACTATGGTTCCGCTCACTCCATTTGGGCTACGCGAAACTCGTTTGTTTCCTGGGGAGCCCCGAGCCGGGAAAAGTTGCTCCTGTGACAGTCCAATCAGAAACCCCCAATTCCAGAAACATCTTACTGCATCGCTTACACAACGTCGGCGATATCCCTCGCAATCTGCATGAGGGAGCATGTAGCAGCAAATGTGCCGGAGATGTGATTGGGGCGTTCATTGTCTACGGGAGGCCAGTTTCCGAGGAATTGATCCAGATCAGGTGTGACGAACGGCACGGGTATGGTTAGGGAGTTCGGGGATAAAGTCGTGCAGAACTCGCGCCCAACGTAGAGTGACCACGTGGTATCCTGAAGGCGATCTCACCGATAGTTGAGCGCGCGAGATTCAGGGGACGTACTTGACAGAAAGTGGTCCACAACGCCCAATTACGATCCAACATTCCAGCATGGGTTATCAGGCCTGCTTCCACCCATGGAGAACAGTCGATGCCTAAGCCAACTGTCCAGCGACAAGCAAGCGTTAGATCTGGTCCCTCTGAAAGGCGCTTGGAGGCTCACGCGCTTGAGACATCCGTGCACTGATACCTAGTAGAGACAGTAGTCGAGTTAGAAGCAGGACTATCTGTTCATGCCGAGGCAATCATACCAAAGTAGATATAACCAAGAGTGGGTTGGTTTACCGAGGAGTAATAGTTTGCCAGGATGGATAGCGCCGTGATCGCGCTTAATTTCGGGAATTCGCACTCCTTCTCGAAACACGACCTAGCCTGTTCAGCAAATTGTCGACGGGCATCCGGATTCTTGATCGTTGGGTCATCTGAGAAGGCAGTGGCCACAGCCAAAAGGGCATTGTGGAGCATGGGAGAATAGTGGGCAGTTTTGAGGGGCGGGTAGATATCCGGGATAGATAGGCAGCGATGCATGTCACGTTGGAACAGTTTTGGGATAATGCGAAGGCACCATGATGTGAAAAACTGGAATAGAAGGTCCAGGAGCCTGGCCATGGGACGGGACCGTTTAGTAAGCGGAAGCAGCCACTAGCAAGCGGAATAGGCATACGCACCGATCATGCTCCAACCGTGTGAGTCCGACACCCTGAGGGAGATGACGCGCCCAATCGAGTTTTGAATCGAGAACCGGGTTCTCCTGAGACAACGACCGATATGCATCGGCGCTGCCATTCGCCCCTTCCACGTTGAAGGTGAGGCACTCCGGCGTTCGCGGGGCTAGCCTGAAAATGGAAGTGGGTCCATAAAGTTGCAGTTCATTATCGCCAAGCTGCGAGATGCCCGGATTAGAGGACATCTGATACATCAAAGGCGGTGCTTACGTGAAGGTGTCGTGTAGGGGCGATGATTTGGTCAATGTCTTCTTGTTCTTCTGTCTTCAGGAACGCCGGCTCGGATTGGGTAGATATCGGTGACGACTGCCCACAGGAAGAGGGTGATGCCCGATCTGAGATGCTCAACGATAGGCCGGGAGTATCCTGCGGCACCTCGGTGGCGAGACGAGGTTTGAGCAACGCGAGCTGTCGCTCGAGGAATTTGTTTCGTAGTTCCAGTTGTCGATTTAAGTTCTTCAGCGAGTCGACGTATCGTTTCGTGGTGGGCTTCTTCGCACTCTCGGGACCCCAGGAGCACTAGTCATAGCGAGTCAACACAACACCCACGTCGTGATGAGGAAGTGGGCGTACATCATGGCCAGAAGACTTGCATGATGCGCAGACTGGTTCGCAGCCATCGCACTTCGATTTCCTGTGTGTTCAGTGTTGGTAACGATATTGCGCCCTTCTGTGTGAGTGCGACATACCTCCTCCTGCAATGGTTGCAAGCACGGCGAGTGTAGCTACCCCGTTTCGGACTGCGAGTCATTGAGACAAGGGACAGTAGAATGAAATCGGGAAGGCTGTTACGGGTAGTGATTCAGAGTGCGAACGCAACCATATATACCCCTGGCTGAGATGTCGGGTTCACACTTGAATTTACTAATGGAAGGAGCTTAGAAAAAATGTAATTAAGGCCTCGACCGCAACCCTTGCGAGGGGTACCGCCTCATGTTCTCATAGGATTGGCCTGCTGGCGGCCAGGATAGTGGCGTTTACGGATTAGCCCGCTGTCAAATTCGCGCCCAGGGGAAGTTGCGGAGACAGTACTTTCGCCGGTTCAACGTTGACGTACCCCGTGCTCACTATCTCCGCTGTAACTGATGATCACCTGACGTACAGTATCAACACTTTATCAACTTAGATGGGGCCAAGTAGCGACTGATTCCAAGGTAGCCCATGCCCCGGACCATTAGCCATGCATGCCCCCTTGGCGATGTACCCAACTATAGATGCATGAAACTCTAGCATTGCCACGCGAAGTGTGGTCCGGTGATATGCACCAGATATGGACAAATACAACGCCACCATCTCGTAAGGGGACATCGATCCATCCTTCGAGACATCTATGTTCCTGTGTTAAGTCAAGGCACTAGTCTCGGGTCAGACTGAACGCGAGAATTTGCGATCCCTCAGCATAAACTGCGAACATCGCCCGCTTCACGTATCACCAACATAGGTCACCTGAAGGGGGAGGAATGCCCCTAGACCAATCTTGCTACAACAGGCTAGCGTCGTAGCCTGGTCATCTCGGTTAACTCATGTAGGCGGTGCCGGTCCAGTTAGGTCACTCGCGGGGTATTCGATCACCTGCCATATCGCTCTTCAAAATGCCTACTTCTGGTCCAATGCCAGAGATTCCAGCATGATTAGCGTTCGGACTTTACGTAGTGACATGATTGATAGCTTGCGAGAGAAGGTAGACCGCAATCTATGCTGTGCACGTTTGTTACGAGTATCGTACAGGGTGTTCCCACGGGGTTTCTGCTCAATTGAATAGCCTTTGACCATGATTGGAAAGCACGGGTCATAGCTCCAAGTGTCATAGCTCCAAGACGCGTCATGAGGTGGGTCACGTGAGGGTAACGAGGAGGAGTGCAGCAAGAAGAGACTGGTAGCGATGCCGTCTCTCAACTCAAATCCGAGTTGTATCGGATCGAATCGAAGGTCCCAGAGCGGAAGGTGGCCATAGAACACTACCAATTCCGCACTGTTCATGAAAGAAGACTAATAACACCAGCTCATTCCACTATCTCCTCCCCGTCATGGGCGTCTTCTCTCCGCCGCGCCCGGCGTTGGTAACCCTTCACTTTACGTTCCAATTCTTTATTCGGCTTGAGGTCGTTGAGACAGATCATCTGGTTACAGCCAGATGCTGGGCATTTCTTCTTCGTAAATCGATTAGGGCCTAGGACCTGCTTGATAGCTGCTGCCGAGAAAGAGTGCTGACAGATCGTCCTAAAAGGGAATGCTTAGCGGCACAGTCTGTGACGGCATTGCAAAGTAAACTCAACGAGGTTTGAGGGTCCACGAGTGGAGTCAATGTTATGGGACAGTTGAAATCTTGGAGCACACCGCCCACTTGAATGTCATCGCCGTCGTCATCACTATGGTCTCCCTCCTCTGATCCACGAGGTCAGCCACCAATACAGACGTCTATATGAACATACAGACCCCGAGGTAAGAATTCCACCACGGGTGGCATTGCCTCGTTAGGATGTTGTACCTCCTAGGGTGGTGTCAGGGACGAGTGTAGGGTCTGGGGAATCGTGCCCTACATAGATCGACTGCCTAAATGCAGCATATTCCTCGCTCTTCGCGTATTTCTGCCTACTCGTCTTCCCGCCGTAGACGTCCAACTTTTCCTGTACTTGCACCTGATAACGCTCCTGTATGTCGCTCTAAAAAGGGCTGAGCATATAAAAGGACCATGCGACGCAGAGAACTCATTCACGATCTCGTCTCCGGCGACAACTTGTTGGTGCAGATCTCTCAGAGTCTGCTCGTGTGTCCGAATCTCCCCGTCGATATCAATGATCTCCCTCATGAGACCATCCAGCCTATCTAGTTCCTGAATGAAAAGACTATAAGCGTGTGAGGAGGGAATGGTCGAGACAACATTACCTTTTGGGCGGTGTTTTCGTCCGCGTACTCTGCGACGGCGGTGGAAACCTCAGTGAGGAGAGAGAACGCACTCTCTTTCAAGTTCGTCCCGATCATATTCCAATCAGAGGCCATCCCTTGTAGTTTCTGCGCCTCATGCCGACTCAAGGGCTTATTCCCGAACGCGTCCTCGTCAAAGGTGGGCGTTGCGTCTTGCGCGTCATCAGCGTCATGGTCCTGGCCATTGCGCGCTGCTCCTCTCCCAGAAGACTCTTCTCGCACTTTCCGGCTCGTGGTTTTCCGAGGTAGCCGGGGTTGCTGATCTTCGTCCTCGTCCGCATCGACCGCATCAACGTCGCGTCGTTGCATGTCGTCATCATCATCCTCGATATGGTCAGACATGGCATCAACGACGCGTCTCCGGTAGCGTGGCATTCTCGATCAAGCAATATAGAATGGAAGTAGTTTGCTTTCGAAATGATGGAAATGTGTGAGCGCGTCCTTTGTTCGTGTGCTCAAATGAATGAACAAAGATAGATAGTTGGGCATTTCGGCAAACTCCGTCCGGAGCCACAGCTAGCTCTAGGCTAGGCCACTCCGTTCCTCACTGGTACTGTAGGACAGGACAGCCCATCGCGCGTACAGGCCACGAGTTATGCTCTCTTTTCTAACAGTTATCGCCCGACCGTCTCTATTGCGGACCACTTTCGTTTCGCGTCCTGCATTTCCCGTGTTCCATACATGTTCCACGTCAACGACATTCGCCAACCCGTTTCATTCCTCCGCGCCCACACTGCGAACGCTCAACCAGGCGATGCGCCACAAACGTCCACAAAAAAAGGCCCTATCTAAAGCCCCTCTTCTGGACAACAATCCCCAACGAAAGGGCATCGTGATGCAGGTCTTCACCGCGAAGCCCAAGAAACCAAACTCTGCGAAGCGCAAAGTCGCCCGCGTGAGGCTCACGTCCGGAAAGGTTCTCCAGGCGTACATACCGGGAGAGGGACACAACCTCCAGGAGCATAGCGTGGTGCTTGTCAGGGGAGGCCGTGCGCAGGACCTCCCTGGTGTACGGTGAGGTGTCACTCCTGCGAGTCAGCTCGGGTCACTGATGGGGTGTTCGTTCTCACCAAGTTACAAGCTGGTCCGTGGTGCTTCGGACCTCGGAGGTGTCGCAAACAGAGTGACGGCAAGAAGCCGGTATGGGGGTAAGCACCAAATTCACTTTTGATTGACCATCGAGCGAGGGTCTCAACCTGTCCGTCCCAGCTAAGAAGCCATAGTCCTGGGTTCGCCAATCTGGTGGCTTTAGGAGCCTGGCCCGATTTTTTCGCATCTACTGGTCCAGGCTTCATGTCCATTACACTAGTCCGGCTCGCTCTATCCCCGATATTCAACAAAGCATCTTTGGCATTTCAAATCATCATTACAGTAGTACTCTAACTTATAGAGGACAACAACATTGAACATGTCATTCACCCCCCCAGGCACGTTTTCCTCCGCTGCGGCGTTACTGTATTCGATACGACCGTCGCTATTCGTCTTCATGTCTTTCTGCGCCGTTTCCATACCAGGCACCGTAAGCGGACATGTCTACTTTACAGCTTAGCCTGTGATAAAACCTTGATATACGCCGTTCCGGCAGTTAGGCTTAATTACGCTCGAAGTGGGATCGGCGCTCCCACATCCCTCCACTTCTCTTCTCTATCCCTCTTCTCCCGTGCCAGCTTTTCGATTTCTGTATTCAATGCCCAGCACCACACATCCCGTTCAACGCGACTTCGGCAACGGAAGACTATCATCTTCTTGGCTGCATTGAGTGACGGGACCTTCTCGACTTGACCCACTTTGTGCGGCACATAGTACACCACGAACAACATATTTTCTTCGGCATCGTCGCTCTCGAGTCCGTCCGCGTAGCGACGAGGGGTGACTGGGTTGTTGGGGTTGTACTGTCCCTTAGGCAGTGCTTGTGCGGCGAACACGCCTGACATAACGTACGCGTCCAACAGAGAAATGGATCTCTTCCGTCGAGGATACTGCGTTGACTTGGGCTTGACGTGAAATTGCACCAACTCACCAGCGACTAGGAACAATTCCACCAGTCTAGAAACGTTCGTCTGGTCCATATCACAAAGTGAAGCAACGTGGCACACACTTGTATCCTCCGTGAAGTCCTTGTCTTACGTATATTCGTCCGCACTTGGTGATCGGTCGGCATCCTTCGTAGACGCACCAGTGGTAAATTGACCCGAGGTAGGGTAGAGCGACGGCAGGGTTCAACGGCGTTTCCGGTAGGTGGGGTTTGTCATCCTCATCATCGTCCCGTAGACGATGCGGCGTAATGCGCGGCCGACCCGTGGCGAAATGTACAACGTCCATTTCCTGCCGGGTATCTACAATGTGACGTAGTTTCCAATACCGAATGAGAGCACGGAGACGTTCAATCCACTCTATCGCAACTGGGGCGGACCAGGTCTGCCATACATTGTCATCATCCCGGCCAAGTGAACAGTACAGTGACCGTGTTTGGATAGGGGCGCACCTCAAACCGAATAACATTCCCAGTCTTCGTGACGAGTTCGAAGCATCTCCGCATACGCATCGTAGTCACGTCGCCAGTGAGCCCCGCATTCCCGCCGACATCTAGAGCGTCGCTTTCTTCATGGGCAACCTCTGCATTGAGTCGTTGCTCTTCCTCTGCATCAGGCGGCATAGAATTGTGCACAGGCTGACCCGGGTGAAAGATAGGCCTGAATGCCCGCCGTACCGCTACCACGGCTCGTAGATCCATCACGCAGCGCGCAGCCGAGACCTGCTTAGCCCCTCGACGGACCTCCTCTTCACGTAACGTGTCACGAATATCCTGGTCCACGCCGTGAGGTACAGGAACCACGCCAGGTAGGTTTGGTGTGTGAGCGTGCGTGGGTACAAGTGTGAAAAGCAGGCCATTATGCACTGTGAGGTAAACTTCTTCACGGCCGCCCGAGGCAGATCTCACACGCGATACGTAACCCTCAATGCTTGGTGGTTCGGACAATTGGTGGCCATCTTTAATGTGCAACTGTGATGCCGTGTGCTCGGCTAAGCGAACCTCCAAGTGGGCAGCCCTCCCTGCCTGGAGCCGACAGAGTTGACAATAGGTGCACTAGAAGAAATGTAAAGTACCTGATTGAGTGCCAACCCTGCAAGCACTGCCCAGGCACGGGGATTGCCATAAATATCATCATGCCACCATACCCAATCCAAGTTCGTGTCAAGGCGCCAGGCAAGTTCCAAGTGTGCGCCTTCCGCGAGACGTTTCTGGACGATGACATCCCAATCTTGGACTGTGCTGAATGTCCTCATACTCAACGCAACAAGATTATCGTAGCTGAAAACGGCATAGTCAGGATTCTCAGGGATATCGATCTTCATTCGGGTATCAAGGACGGGCGAGCGAACTTCAATGAATGATGGGAGTTTGCCATTCATAGTCCGCCTAACACCCCGAAATCAGTCTTGAATCAGGCTTAGGAGGCTTGACCCACCATAAATGCCATATCCAATCTATAGCACGGGAACGGCTCCGTGCCTTGAATATAAAGACATTTGTTCCTGTCCTGCGTTGAAAGGGTAAAAGTGTCTTCATGCCTGCGCGCAGGGACGCGGGAGGACATGTAATACAGAACGATATGTCCGTAAAGGAATAAAGAGATAGTCTTGTCCGAACGCTTTTCAAGGGCACAACGAAGGCAAGATGCTTGTGACCTGCAAGCCGCTCTCTACAAGGCAGTTTCTAAGATGGGTCCATCAGAGCGAGGACGCAGAAACGTTGAGAGAAAATGCACATAATCGCCATACAGTTCCAACCGGTCATTGCGCCAGACAACCATGAACTCGGCCCAATCCTCGTATACCATGTTTCTGGCAGAGCGATTCTGCACCTCATCAAAACGGGATCCCACAGATCCGTCCTTAGAGTGAGCGACACGGACTACCATCCTGTCTGGAACAGAAGCATGTAGACAAGACGCAGGAAGATGACATAGGAGAAAGATTGTCTCACCTTTCATCTTGGCGTCTTCATACTCGTCCGGTATGTCAAGCAACACTGGGGAAGGTGTTGATGCGGCCTGAAGCTCCTCGGTCGCCGCAGCGCTCGTTTCTTGTATTCGGCTTCCAGCACGTTCCAAAACCTCAAGCGGGGGAGCAGGAGAAGGCTCGCGAGGGAGACGAACAGCCTTCTTTGCCTTGCCCTTGCCCGATGAGAGAGGGGTGCTTACAGAATCACCAATTGCTCCATCACTCTTTGCCTGCGTAAGGGGGCGCGCTTTCAAAGCAGGTTTGAGACCAGAAACTACATTGGTGGGTCCGCTGCGAGTGCGTTCAATGGGTAGTAGGTCGGTGGCCGGGGTCCGAAGAAGGCTGGTAGTGGAGGTAACAGCGTGAATGTCGTAGCTCACATCAGGAGAGAAAGGTGCACCCTCTGGGAAAGATGAGCCAGACCGTGACGGCGCGGTGTACGATTCCGGCTCCGGACTAGTGTGAGAACGCGCAGTCACGAAGGTATCGCCGGTCGTCATTGAGGGGTCATCGAGGCGGACCTGAGAAGTAGATGGACCCGCTCGGTTGAATAAACTCCCAGTGTCGGCGGCAGCGAACCGCGGGCTTCGAGGAGCTGGCTCGGCGTACGTGTTGAGGCCCAAGAACTCTCCGATCTGAAAGGAACCTGCCTCGTTCGGCAGCACCCAACGCGCCTGGGACGCATTTGAGCTGCCAGTGTCCTTCCTCCTGTGCCAGAGGCGCCCCCACGCCGACTCGCTCCACCGTCGGGACATCTCATCCTTCACATTAATTTCCTGTTCTTCGTTCCATTCCTCCTTCGAGCCACCGAGCTTCAGGTAGAAAGCATATGCATACTGGTTGATGAGTTCGTTGACAGGTTCATCTTCGTTGGACAGTGACCGTTGGGTCTGGGTAAAGCTGAGAAGGCGGCGGGATTCCTTGCCACCGGCAGATTTCATGGCAGGATGCTGCGCGGCCGATAACACACGCTCAGGTAAAGGTCCTAGGAAAAGGCGGTGTAGGGTATGCTTTTCAGCAACATGCTTTAGCTCTGGGGTTTGTGCGGGCATGGTAGGGGGAGGAACCAAAATGGACAAGCATGAATGGTTGGATGCCACTCGGCCCCATCTGGCATTCTGACATCATGTAAGTTAGCTCAACTAGCGCGCAGTCTACAGGTGGTCGGGCTGACAACTTGAGCTCCTCAGGCTGGACTGAGCACACAAAGATTGAAAAATTCGGTTCCGATATTACATCTATGAATATAGATATTCTAATATAGGTAGGCTCACAGACTGTAGAGCTCAAGCTCCTGTGTGAGAAGCGAGGCAGCCTCCGGGAAGCGAGGTGTGATCTCGCACTCGTATGGAACCGGTCGTCTGAGAAGGTCATCTTGTTAATCTTCGCTCGAAGGTATGGAATGGGCCCATGCTTACACAACAAGTCCATCTTCCACAAAGCCGTCCACATCCAAGGGAAGTGGTCGGCCTGATGCATCCTTCTTCCGCTCAATCTTAGCTGCCCAGAGGATGATTGCGAGGTCGATGAACAGCGAATTGTTTGACACATGACGACCGACACACAACCTGCGACCAAAGCCATACGTGACATGGCTTTCTTCTTTTGTGTCAGGTGGACCTGGTGCGATATCGCCGTTGGCATCGAGATGTCTCGCGGGATTGAAGTGACCTGCATCTTCGCCATAGATCTCCGGGTCACGGTTCAGGTGCCACACGTTCGCAATGCAGATAGTGCCCTTCGGAATGAACATGCCTTCGTACCAGTCATCTTCGATGGACCGATGGGGGAGGCCGACGGGATCGACTGGGCGCCAGCGCAGAGCTTCTTTGACCATTGCGCGGATGTAAGGCAGGTGAGGATAGTCAGCGAATGTCGGTAAACGGGTGCGGCCCACGACTGCGTCAAGCTCTGCTTGTGCACGAGCCTGTGTCTCTGGGTATGCAAGCATCGCGAGCGTCCACCAGGCCATCACACCAGAAGTCGTCTCGGCGCCGGCAGCACTGAAGGGCGAGAAGATGTCAGATCCCGACCATATTCGACTCGGATGTGTCAGAGGGACACATACTACATAGTTCCTGCAAGCCAGGAGTTTTCTTTCATCGATAGCTGGTGTCGATCCGCGTCACGGATCAGTGTAGCACACAAACTAGGTCGGTCGTCTCCCTTCGCCTGTGCAGAAAGCAGGTTAATGATGTGACTAAGAACAACTGAAGTATATTCGTACGGTGTTAACATGGACGGAGTTGAAAAGGTCTTCGAACATGGCAGAGTCTTGCTTATGCCAATTCTCAGCCTCTCGCTTCCACTTGGCAAACCTAGTCCAGATCAGGTGCTGGACAACGAGCGTCCGTGTGTTGAAACTCGTACCTGCTAGGAATATATTGCATCCATGGGAAAAACTCAACAAGGTGAGCCCCTGGATAAGCGGCGCGAGTGAGACGCTGGACGAAGTCATTAATGAGTTTGACATTTTTATCTTGCTCGGACTTGATCGTAGGTTTATCATAGACGACGGATAAAACCATTGACGCGGCCGCACGTCGAAGATGTTTGTCCCATTGCGCAGGTTCGGCAAGGCCACCAGCCGCGAGAAGGAGGGCTTCCTTTGTCTGCGTCTCGTGGAAGTCTTTGACGACACCCTTGTTAAGACCCTCGTGGGCTGCCTTGCGCATCCGACGCCAGCTGGATAATCAATTGGTTATGTCGTACTGACTTGTTTCGTGAGACAACACGCACATGTCGTTGTACCGGGTGAATACGACGAGGAGGCCGGCAGTCATGATATCGGACGCGACAATATTACGGGGTCTATCTGAGTAAATCCCGGCGCGTCGATCGAGCAGGTCGGCGGCAACTTTCTGAGAATTGAGGATGACCATCGGCTGACCGGCAGCATTAAGGTATATCACGTCACCTAGTTGTGTCAACCATGTGAGATGTGGTACGCAAAGATGATTGAAAGAGCACTGACCATACTGCTTCCGCCACTCTGTAAACTTGAGCCACTGTTGAGATCGAAGCTCAAGGACGTTTCCTATAATTGGGTAACCACGAGGTCCAGGAGGTAGCTTGCGATAAGGGCTTGTGACATAGGAAACTATGGAGAGGACAACAAGACCCAGAAGGATGCCGATTGAGAGCGTTTTATTCTCTTTCGCTGACTCAAGGAATTGGGTCAAGGAGAAAGTCCTTAAGAGGCCAGGGACGGAGACAAAGGTAGAAGACATGTTTTTCTGCTCAGCCTGAGGTTGTCGGACAGCCAGATAAGAGATAGCATGCTAGAGCGAGTATTTATACCCCCTTGATGACTTACCTATTTGCTACGGTGGTTATTGGATGCATTTAAGAAAGGGAGGATGACTTCCCTGGATGTCACCCCGACTCGGCCCCATTCATTGGCAGGTTAGCCGTAGAGTGTCGCGCGTAGCCGAACTGTGCACGCAGGTGCTCGGGCTGATGGCTCCTGGACTGAGCAACAGTCACAAAGATTGAAGAAAAATTCGGTTCCGATTTGACATCTATGAATGTAGATACTCTTATACAGATAGGCTCATAGACTGTAGAGCTCAAGTTCATGCGCGAGAAGCGAGGCAGCCTCCGGGAAGCGAGGTGTGATCTCGCACTCGTATGGAATCGGTCGTCTGAGAAGGTCATTCTGGTTAATTTTCGCTCGAAGGTATGGAATGATGGCCCATGCTTACACTTCAAGGCCATCTTCTACGAAGCCGTCCACATCCAAAGGAAGTAGTCGGCCTGATGCATCCTTCTTCCGCTCAATCTTAGTTGCCCAGAGCGTGATTGCGATATCGATGAACAATGAATTATTTGCCACATGGCGGCCGACACAAAACCTGCGACCAAAGCCATACGTCACGTGGCCTTCTTCTTTTGTGTCAGGTGGACCTGGTGCGATATCGCCGTTGGCATCGAGATGCCTCGCGGGATTGAAGTGACCTGCATCTTTGCCATAGGTCTCCGGGTCGCGGTTCAGGTGCCATACGTTCGCAACACAGATAGTGCCCTTTGGAATGAACATGCCTTCGTACCAGTCATCTTCGATGGACCGATGGGGGAGGCCGACCGGGCCGACCGGGCGCCAGCGCAGAGCTTCTTTGACCATTGCGCGGATGTAAGGCAGGTGAGGATAGTCAGCGAATGTCGGTAAACGGGTGTGCCCCACGACTGCGTCAAGCTCTTCTTGTGCGCGAGCCTGTGTCTCTGGGTATGCAAGCATCGCGAGTGTCCACCAGGCCATCACACCAGAAGTCGTCTCGGCGCCGGCGGCACTGAAGGATGAGACGAAGTCAGATCCCGACCATATTCGACTCGGATGTGTCAGAGGGACACATACTACATAATTCCTGCGAGCCAGGAGTTTTCTTTTATCGATAGCTGGTGTCGATCCGCGTCACGGATCAGTGTAGCACACAAACTAGGTCGTTCATCTCCTTTCGCCTGTTCAGTACAGAAAGCAGGTTAGTGACGTAACTGAGGACAACTGAAGCATATTCGCACGATGTTAACATGGACGGTGTTGAAAAGGTCTTCGAACATGGCAGAGTCTTGTTTATACCAATTCTCAGCCTCTCGCTTCCACTTGGCAAACCTAGTCCAGATCAGGTGCTGGACAACGAGCGTCCATGTGTTGAAACTCGTACCTGCTAGGAATATATTGCATCCATGGGAAAAACTCAACAAGGTGAGCTCCTGGAATAGCAGCGCAAGTGAGACGCTGGACGAAGTCATTAATGAGTTTGACAGTTTGGTCTTGCCCGGACTTGATCGTAGGTTTATCATAGACGACGGATAAAATCATTGACGCGGCCGAACGGCGAAGATGTTTGTCCCATTGCGCAGGTTCGGCAAGGCCACCAGCCGCGAGAAGGAGGGCTTCCTTTGTCTGTGTCTCGTGGAAGTCTTTGACGACACCCTTGTTAAGACCCTCGTGGGCTGCCTTGCGCATCCGACGCCAGCTAGATAATCAATTGGTTATGCTGTACTGACTTGTCTCATGAGACAACACGCACACATCGTTGTACCGGGTGAATACGGTGAAGAGGCCGCCAGTCATGATTTCGGACGCGACAATATTACGGGGTCTATCTGAGTAAATCCCGGCGCGTCGATCGAGCAGATCGGCGGCAACTTTCTGAGAATTGAGGATGACCATCGGCTGACCGGCAGCATTAAGGTATATCACGTCACCTAGTCGTGACAACCACTGGCATGTGAGATGTGGTACGCAATGATAATCGAAAGAGCACTGACCATACTGCTTCCGCCACTCTGTAAACTTGAGCCACTGTTGAGATCGAAGCTCAAGGATGTTTCCTATAATTGGGTAACCACGAGGCCCAGGAGGCAGCTTGCGATAAGGGCTTGTGATATAGTGAGCGACGTAGAAAATAACGAGACCCAGAAGGATGCCGATTGAGAGTGCTTTGTTCCCTTTCGCTGACTCAAAGAGTTGGGTCAATGAAAAAGTCCTTAGGAGACCAGAGACGGAGACAAAGGTAGAAGACATGTTTTACTTCTCAGCCTGCCTGAGGTTGTCGGACGGCCAGATCAGAGATAGCATGCTAGAGCGAGTATTTATACTCCTTGCTGACTTCTGTATGTAGGACAGTTATTCTGATTCATTTGGAACAGAGTGGATAACTTCTCCATTGGCTGCAGTGGTTGTTCCGATTCGTTTGTAACAGAGTGGAGTGGATGACTTCTTTTACTACAGCAGTACTACGGCAGTACTACGGGTTCAGTTGGCAAAAAGTGATACTACCACTAATCCCGGGCGGCCCGGGGGGGCGCCTAGAGTTGCCGCAGATCCGCAAATCTGTGTTTACGGCAGTGTCGCTTCCGTGAATGTTTCAGTCGCATCCTAAAGATCCTATAGTCATTGGCATCTACTCTCAATCTCCGAGTTGCTCGTCTCTCGTCCGAAGGAGAGTAATTCTGCTCATGTACAACTCGGATTCCATTTTCATCTGATGTTTTTAAGCGCTTCCCCTCCCTCTTGTCAGGGATCCACCGCGTGGTCATCAACCCTCCCTCCAAGATGGCCCTGTCGCTGTCCCGCATTGTTTCTCTCTCCATCTTTATAGCGCAGTCTGTCGCTGCAGCCTCTTCTACGCTCTCGGCAGCGGAATTTGCCTCACGCGAATTCGACATTCTCATTCTCGGCGGTGGTACTGCAGGTTTGGTCGTCGCGAATCGCCTCTCAGCTCTACCTACGTCCAAGAATATATCCCCGCTCCGCGTTGGTATCATTGAGGCTGGTCAATATCTCCCAGAAGACCCTCTCATTAACGTGCCAACTGCTGGGAACCTTCTTGGGAATGCCAATGTGGGTACGCTTATAGGGAACCCTACATACGACTGGCTCTTCGAAAGTGTGCCGCAGCCTGGTCTGGATGGCCTTGTTATACAATATCCCCGGTATCGGCAATTCTATTCCCTGCATATACTACCACCCTCTGACCGTGACTTTTCTAAAGGGGAAAAGTCCTAGGAGGGTCTTCCGCAATCAACAGCATGGTCTGGCAGCGTGGGTCGCGTTCTGATTATGATGTATGGGGAACGAGCCTCGGGAATGGGGAGGAGTGGACGTTTGAGGGACTATTGCCGTTTTTCAGGCGCTCAGAAAACTGGACTGCTCCTTCCGCATCCGCTCCCGCCTTGTTTGGACTTACTCCCGCTCAGAACCAAGCGCTTGCGGAGGTTCATGGTTCCAGCGGTCCCATGCAGGTCTCGTACAACAACTTTTTGACTGATCTCGACGTACCTGCGGCCCATGCACTTGTCGCTGCTTCAGGCATCGCACCTAACGCAAACCCAGACGATGGCAACGATTTGTCCATGCCCGCGCAAGGAGTCGCACGCACGGTCGATTCTCACACTGGATTGAGGAGTTATTCTGCTTCGGCATACTTTGACGCCGACGCACGTACTCGTGATAATCTACACTTGGTGACGAATGCCGTAGTGAGCAGGATTATTTTCGACGGAAGGAGGGCGAAAGCCGTGGAATTCCAGAGCAATGGGAAAATGTATACGGTCGCAGTTAAAAAGGAGGTGGTGTTGGCCGCGGGTAAGATATAGATACCTTGGCCTGTTTGCTGCCCACGTGACGCTGAAGAGCCGTGCCATAGGGTCGATCAAGACGCCTCAGATTCTCGAGCTGTCCGGCGTCGGGAACAGGACGCTCCTCGAGAACTTGGGAATTCCTGTTGTTCTGGATTTGCCTGAGGTTGGAGAGAACCTGCAAGATCATCCTGTGACGCTCTCGGATTTCAGACTTAAGCCCGGCGTCATCACCCTCGGTATGATCTTGTTACGACACCTCAATCGGAGGTCTGATAGCCGTTACAAGATTCTCTCGCCAACGAAACTTTCACCTCCCACCATCAAGTCCACTTGTATGTTGACACTAATGCCCTTATTTTCGTATGCCTAATATCTTGCCACAGTGAAACGAACAAGGCGGGCGTGTTTACCTACTCCGTTGCGGACATCGGCACCATCACCTTGCAGTCCATGACCACCCCTTCCGAGTTCAAAGCCATGCGCGCCTCCTTGGACAAGGAATTGGCTGAAAGGTTTTTGACACCACTCCAAAAGGTGCAATACCAGCATCTCAAACATCTTGTGGACAAGGGAGAAGAAGGCTGGGTCGAAATCGTCGTCGTACCGAGCGGCGGTGTCCTAAGCCCACCTCGAGCAGGGAAGAACTATATGACTGCTGTGGCCATCCAACAAGTAAGCAATCCTTCCTCACAAGATGGCCGTCACCTTGACCCTCTCCTTCCGCCCGAAAACAGCATGCCTTTGGACAGGGCTCAGTCGTCAGTGACCACTAATTCGGCACGTTGTGACCAATCTGACCCCTCTATAGCACATCAACAGCACCAACATCCATGACTCGCCTGTCATCGACCCCCGGATAGCTGATCTACGTTGGGGTAAGAGCGAACCTTCGCTCCCTCCGACTCCTGTTCAATGATCATTCGTAGATTTCGATGTTCTGTATTATGGCACGAAGTTCCTCCGGAAGTGGGCCCAGACAAAGCCCTTGGCAGACCTCGTTGATGAGATGATTACTCCTTCGGCATCACTCAAGGGGGACGATGAGTGGGTGAAGTTCGTGAAGAGTGCCGTGCGAGTAAGTATTATTTGTGCAAACTACTTCCTGACATTGACTGAGGTGGCCAATGTGCAGACAACAAATCATCCGCTAGGTGAGATTTTCTTCATGGATGGCGTTGGTGACATGTTGACGAGATCACCCAGGCACGACGGCGATGGCACCGCGCAGTCTTGGGGGTAAGATAAAGCTCCCCGTTATGCTGTTTCCCAAATTCTGACCATCTTTTCAGGTGTTGTAGACCCACGGATGAAAATATACGGGCTGGTCAATGTGCGCGTCGTCGATGCGAGCGTGATACCCCTCACAACCGGCGTGGCAATCCAATCTACCGTGTATGCGATTGCAGAGAAGGTGAGACGACTGGATCTTCGTTGGATTCTATGACCTGACCTGAGTGGACGCCTAGGCCGCGGATATACTCCGGAAAGAGTGGGGTGTTGAATAAGCCCAGGTGGTGTCGCCTGTCAAGGTCAATACTACCTATCAGGAACTCTGATAATTTGTGTGTTTGCAATAGAAAACACTGTATCTCGGTTTTATCTGGGGATATTGAAATCGAGACATCCAAGTGCTGTCAACGCCGTCTTCTGCGGTAGGCACTGTCCGCAGGGACGTGTATGACAACAGAAATGGGACTAAACTATTAGTGTTCAGCTGGTGGATCATCGAGTGACTTTGTGCCCACAGGTAAGTTAATACGTAGTGTTGCGTTGCGCCTATGTTCGCGTGCTACGCAATCAATCACTCTCCTAACTTAAGTAGCCGTCGCTTCTCGCCAGAAGTTAATTGTTCCGTGATGCCAACACGATCAGAAACTCCAGGAACGAGGCGGGCGTCATTAGTCATGCCCTCCAGAACCTTGCTCGAAGTCATTTGTCTGTCCCGGACGTTGACACGATCCCAGAGGCTTGATAATGACTATAGTCGGTCGTTCTCAGCTGGGGGTGGCATTCCTCCATCGGCCACGTGACCGTCGCTCATTCATAGGACGATTCATAGGTTCATTGTTGGGATCCGTTGTAGTGATGTGTAATTAGTTATCTGCTTTTTGTACAGATGTCGATTATTGCCACCTTTGGACAAAGCTAAGTTCGAGCTGGAATTTCGCGACAAGTTCAGTTAGGGCCCGTACTATCAGGGTTTGACCTGAAGGCGACACCGTGGCGTCTAAGTCTGGCTGAAATCCACCCCTAAGGGCCCTAACCGTGATAAGTTTACATTGCAAGCGTCGCAAAAAGGTAAAACGTAGAGATCCGAGTCCCAAAGAGGAGTCGAGCGGCGAACGTCTGCTGACCGAGACGTAGCGGGTAGTATAGGTATAAGTATAACACTGCATTGACCACACTTGCCTGCTGCATGGTTACTCAAGCACTGGGAGTTGCATTTTATATAGTGCCAGTCGGCTGAGAAAGTAACTTCTCCAGTTAAATTGCCTTTTGGTGTGACTGTTCTGGCATGGCCCTCTGGAACAGGCTTACATTACGCTGTGGTCTGGAGTTGGGCCGGTCTACTTCAAGCTACTACGTCTTCGCTGGCCTACCTTTCATTTGTTTGCCAACAACCAGCACACTCAGTATGATGCGGTGAGCGACCGAAAGAATACATTCAGGCTCCCCAAGACATTCTAATGGTACTTCCTAGAAGTGAACATGTTATCTGATTTGATTACGGCTCCCTTTCAAGTTCAACATCATGATACATTCACTCTTCACTTGCTGTCGGCTTTTCCTGCCTCCGCATCGGCCGCATCAAGCTGTCTGAACCCGTCAATGATGCCCTTCGCCTCTTGAACGTCGTTGTCGTTCCACATCTTCAGGCCGTAACTCTGCATGAAGCCGTTCATCCCACCATAGGGCTTGGAGTAATGATAGTCGGACTTTGTAGCTGACGTATCCCCGGAAGACGAGGTAGTCGCATTGTTGTTTGATGATTGCTTTGGCATTTATCTAGGAGTCACTCAATTAAGTTAATGACAGTGAGTGAGAAAGCTGACTGTGGCTGTAACTGACAAAAGCGTGGCAATATGGAATGTGTTGTACGGTTCTCCGAAGCTGTAGTTAGGTGTAACTCTGTACAATAGGCGCTTGGAACGTTCTGCGCGCAGACTTGGCAATTCAGTTGCAATGGTTTAATGCTGGGAACGTACCTGTTACAGCTCACAAGGACCGTGTGTCCGAGTCCGATAGGACTTTCGGTTCGACGGGAGCAAGTATTTTCTTAGCTGACTTGGTGTTGCTCCAAGTCAGAGATCGATGGATGAAGGGGAGGGAGGTAGGAGTGTGATGAAGGGAGACAGAGAATTAGATATCAGAAAACGATGTGAGACTCGATTGAATGAGACGTTCTGTGATTGATCAGAACAAAGCTCAAACTTGAGAGGTAAGCTCAAGCTACGACATCTTATATACAAGCCTATCTGAGTCACATCAAACTACGCCGCAGTCCGCAGTAATCACAGGTAACGGAAAGAAGTGGATGGGCGCAATGGGAATTGGGAATCATGGTCAACACGAGTACACGCGCCGAGTCAAAAATGGATCATAGTCTACACGCGAGTCATCTTGCTAGGTCCCACGTCTCTCCCTTTTTGTAGATCGGGTGTGCCGCCATCACGCACGCGGCCCAACTCGCCCTACGCCAGCTTTTACAGTAACATCCATCCATCTCGATCATCTCGACCTCATTACTGGTGGTGTGTGCACGTGACCGTGTTCAAACTTACAGTACCTCATTAGTCAGCCTTCTCCGCACGCGCTTTCTCAGGCTTCTTTTTTTTTTTTTTTTTTTTGGAAAGCGTTTTATTTTCGTAGTTAGCTATGTACCGCTGTCTGCCGAAAATAATTGTTGGGCAGGGGAGATAACCAGGATCAATCCTAACCTAACACGCTGGAGCCGGAGTGATGTCCGGGAGAGGTGAAATGCATTCAAGTTTACGCACATCCCCGGTTGGGGGATAAGTGTGGCTCAGGTCACGTGTCCGTTAGGGCTGGCCGCGCCGTGCCCTCCTACCCACTAAAACCTCGCGACTGGTGATCCAGTCATCAGGGAGGTCCATTTGGTTCCTTAGGACATGTTCCCAGGTATCTTTGGCTTTCTGGATAGTTCTCTTGTCACGCTTGATCTTCGTGGCGATTATTTTATCGTTGGTGGGTCTTGCATTGATGGTGCTGAGCCACCTGTGGTGTATTTCACCAATGGAGTGAGTGATATTAATTTTATGCTAATTGTGGCGGTCATTTGACCGGGTGTTCATCCGCAGTCTGATTAAGGGTTTGGCGTGACCTATGTACGCATAGACAGGTAGGTCACAATTATGAGGCGATACGTAGAATCTTATCTACAGGTGCCGTGCTGACAGCTCCGCAATTTGAGTGGGTGCATCGTGCGTTTAACGATCGTTTGGTTGTCTCTTCCTGTTCCGGCGGTACAGACATCTGCGGTGCATATGCGTTCTCACTATTTTGTTTTCCTTTGCTCGCATGGCTGTGGGCGCGCACGTGAATGGGGCTGCACGCCGACGTGCCATCCGCCCGCGAGGCACTCGAGCACCTCAATGAACTCGGCCTGTACCATCGATCGTGGGGGCGCTGCAGCAAGACGGGGTAGCTCTCGAGGCCGTCGACGAGGGTTGCAGCATGCATAAAAGTGCGGAGCAGCGCGGGAAAGTCGCCGAACATGAGCAGAACGCGCTGTTCGCAAGTACGTCCCGTATGCTTAGATGCATGGTATTTGGGTATCGCAGGATTCTAGCCGGTGTTATATGGGCAATATCCCCTTGCGCTACGCTCGTGCGCTTTACCGCCTCTGCCGCGTCGGTTGGTGCTGGTGGGACGGGTTCCAGGTCC
>QLOS01011718.1:1793-13700 GCA_003313725.1 Russula sp. MG48
AGAATCACAGTGGGAAGAGGCCCGTCGGTGGGCATCGCTGGCTGCGTGCCAGTGTCACTGGCAGTGTGCAAGATGCTTCTGCCTTACGCTCTTCAAGTTCCGGTCGTTAACTGGATCGCTAATCACGAGGCCATAGTTCACGATCAGGTCGATGCATGGGTCTTCCAGTTCAGTGAAAGATCCTAGTTTCATACGTATACATTCAGTTAGCACGCCTTTCTCTGAGGCTGTTGAACCTCCCATTGCCCGAACCGCCGAACGTCATAAAACGCAGCCTCGACCTGAGGCTGTTGTAGCATTGAACCGCCGGCATAATCTGAATCGGAAAACAGGAATCCAGCCTCGACCTGAGGCCGTTCTAGAACAGGAGTCCAAACGAGATCTTCCGAGTCCAGTGTGGACGAAACAGGGCATCCGGTGTCACAGTCACGCCGCATACGATGCGTGATGGCGGTCACCTGGTCTAACCGCAAAAGGCAAAAAATGGCAGACAAAGAGACCTTGCTTGCAGCAAGGTGACTTCCTCCTTTCGTCACCCAAGGTAAGCATAAAGTTCATCATTAAGATGCTAATTATGCTTTTACAGGTACTGGTGGTGAGAGTGTCGGAAATTTCCTTAGACCAATTTAAGGCATTTTAATGTCATTAAAATGGAGATCTCCGCGCGTCCATGATAATGATACGGAAAAAGATTTCAATGCCATTAAAATGGTCCTGCCGAGCATTATCAGGCTTGAGTATGACTAAGCACTATCATTATAAAGCATGTCAATGCCAAAAACGGCAACCTAAAGGCGTCCTCCATTATTAGTCATTTCAAGTCATTATAAGTCATTAAATGTAAATGCTGACATTTTAATGAGAATACCGAATTGCAGTACCATTTTAATGACAAGCCCTCCTTATAAGTCATTAAACGTAAAATGTCTGTATTTTAATGAGAATACCGAATTGCAATACCATTTTAATGACAAGCCCCCATTATAAGTCAAAAAAACGTAAATGTTTGTATTTTAATGAAACTACAAATACATAATTCTCCTGTCTATCATTTTCATGAAAATATCACATGACCATGCTCCCATGTCGAATCCAATTCCATTGTAGCTCCCCGTCGTACCTATAGTTTTCATGATCATGCCCATGATCGTGATTGTCCTCGCGGTTGCCGTGTCATTGTCACCATTGTCGTAGTAATCGTAGTAGTCGTCGTCATTGTAATGATAGACATTGTTATCATCACTATCGCTGTCGCAGTGTCGTCGTCGTCATCGTTGTCGTCATTGTCACCATCGTCGTCGCGGTGGCGTTGTCATCGTCACTGTGGCATCACCGTCATCGTCGCCGTCATCGTCGCGGTGGAGTGGCATCGTTGTCGTCGCGGTGGAATCGTCATCGTCGCGGTGGGGTGGCATCGTTGTCGCAGTGAGGTGGCATCGTCACAGTGGGGTGGCATCATCGCGGTGGAGTGGCATCGTCGTCGTCGCAGTGGGGTGGAATCGTCGTCATCACGGTGGGATGGCATCGTCGTCGTCGTGGTGGAATCGTCGTCGCGGTGGGGTGGCATCGTCGTCGTGGGGCATCGTCGTCATTGCGGTAGAGTGGTATCGTCGTCGTCGCGGTGGCATCGTTGTCGTCATTGTGGCGTCATCGTCGCAGTGGCATTGTTGTTGTCACGGTGAGGTCGTTATCGTCGCGTTGTTGTCGTCACGGTGTCATCACGGTATCGTCGTCGCCATAGCCGTCACCGTGAGGCGTCGTTGCCGTATCGCCCTGTCGTCGCCGTCGTGTCGGCATTGTTGTATTGTCAGAACTCATCCGTCACGTCCTATAGGAGAGTCACCCACCTGAAAACAAACCAGAACTTGATAGTCTGCATCACCGATGTATGGTCATGATAGTCGCTGGCTGCCCCAGAGCGAGGAACATCGAGGTGGTGAGGTGATCCCATAGTAATGACATGTGGCAGCCGTGGTGAATCCCCTGAAGTCGGGGCAGGGAAAATGGGTGAGGGGACAGAGAGACTGGACCATTCGTGTTGCGACGTCGAGCAGGCCCATGCAAACTATATGTTATGCAACAGAGAGAAGGTGGTAAAATGAAAGACGCACCGCAGAGCGGGGACTCTGCCCCAGAGCACGCATGCGACGTCATCCTCACCAGCAGCATGCTGGTGGTGGGTCCTGTGTAAGACATAGTCAGCTGTTGTGAAGTAAAGTCCTGTGTCACTGATTCGATGCCGTGTATGCTGCGACGCTGGGTGATTGTTGGCCAAGGAAATGTCCAGAGGCTTAATTGGCCCCACGTCACACAGATAACTAGGCTGCCTGAGGGGTCTTTTGGGGGAGTAGAAGGTAACGGCAGAGTTGTATCTGAACAAGGTGAGGACGTGGTGTGCTGGAACTCTGGTTGAAGGACTCAGAGAAAACGAACGCACCACAAGTGCACACGTGATTGATTTGTAATCATATACTGTAACCGACACCGTGACTATGACAAGCGCAATGGGCAGATGTACTAGCTTTGCATATATCAAAGGTCCCTCATCTCGCTTCACGATGTTGGACTAATTAGTGGGCTTCACACGACGTGCACGTGTCGTACGTTTGGCTGGAGCTGAGGGGCCACGAGCTGGGGCTGTAACATTGACTGGCTCAACACCATGGCTTGTGGCGCTTGGGTCAGGTAGGGCTGGGAATGCTGCTGTTTGCAAAGATGGTCTGCGAGAAGGGGGCTGAGTACTTGAATGACTGCTAATGGCAGAGAGCTGGTTTATGTCAACATGAACTTGAGACATAACTGCAGGTGTAGTAGAGTGAAGGGACAGCGAAGCCCGGTACTGAGTTGTTAGCTGGTCAACGTTAGTTCCACCAGGGCCCCCAGGCATGCCCATACTCTGGGCCATTTGTGGGGAGGGCTGAGATATTACTGGCCCAGTGGAGGTTGCAGGCATAACTGTCACGGTGGGGGTGGCAGGGGTTCCTGAGGTGGGGGCATCCGGAGCAAGGAGTGTGGTGGCAGGAGGCCTGGGCTCTGGCACGTAGTCATCCATCTCATTAAGTATGTCAGCTTCCCACGAGTCTCTGGTAGCAGTTGGTTCAAGAGTCGATGAGGGACCTGAGGGTGCATATGCTGTGTCAAAAACGCCACGGTTCACATAGTCCATGACATCAAGGGCCCAGTGGCGTGACTCAGACCTGCCACCTTGAAATAAAAGTGCTAGGTAAAATTCAAAGTCACTTTGATATGGGATTTTTGTCTCGGCCCCAACAGTTGTGAACTCGCGGTCATGAGTTAGGACAAAGCGTGCCTAGCCAAAGATAAGATAAGTTAGATAACCAGTTTGATGTCAGCCGAAGAGGGGTACGTACAAGAATTGCTGCTCCTGCAATGAGGCCCTCAGTGACGCTTTGTGCCCCCATCTTGGCACCTCTGGCCTTAGGGCCTCCTTTCCTTGACTTCAGAAGTGCTGATTTACCGTGCATGATTACACGGCAGATCTAGGACGCACTTTATTAGGCCTTAATGTCACAGATTAAAAATTAAGCTGACTTACATTTACGATTACAGGGGACATTAGGAACCCCCTCCCTGAGGGTGCTTTCGGGTCTGAGAAGAGGACAGGTGCAAACCGATGGTAGTCACCACCTCTCTTGAGCAATGCGATGAGGCTGGGGTTGTTTGCTTTGTCTGCTGATTGCTCCAAGAATATGTGCGGATCGAGGCCAAGGTCCTTGAAGATGATGGCTGCTGATTCCTTAATCGTTCTCAAGATATTGGACCTTTCAGCGTTAGCAGTGGTCCGGAACTTGATGTCCATCAGATCAGAATCTAAAAAGAGTTCTAACGACGTACCAGAGATCCAAATCTTTGGTACTGTTGCATCGCCTTGCACAGGCCCTTGTCCTCTCCAATAAGATTATAAAGCTCAACAATGGCACACTGAAGCGCCATTTCTGGACCCTTGAATCGATCAGGGTTGCGTGGGTCCACATTTGGCCTTGGTGGTGACGGAAATGCCTTATCAGGGACCCAAAAGTGATAGAATATGATGAACTGTTTCGCCAGCTTATTGATTTTGCCATCGAGAGTGAGTGTTCCCCTTGTGGCACTACGAGCAGCCTTGGTTCCGCATGTGGAAACCAGAGTGTCGTACTCTTTCTTGAGGTTTCGGTGCTGTGAACGCAGCTCACTGTACGCTTGTTGAACCATTGAAAGGGACTAAGATGTGAGGTCAAACAGATGAAATCATGCAGGGAAAGACAGCTACCTTGCGGAGCTCATGTATGCCAGCAGTTGGTGGAGGGACGTGTAATATCTGGTCGTCATCACTTTCTACGCCTTCCCCACCAGACTGTGTAGGACGACCATCATGAGCATCGTCATCAAAGTCATCTATGCCCATTTCGGCAGCAAAATTGTCTTCTGAATCGTCGGACATGGTTGCTCTGAAGTGATAGATGAGAGGGAGAAGAAATGGGAATGAGAGTGATGTTGTTGGAAATCTCTCACCGAACAATGTCAATATATAATGTCAAAGCCATCCAACGTCCACAACAGGAAGTGGCAAGGTTCATGTCAATGACAGGGTCCAGGACCTCACATTAACACCTTGAACACGTCTTCAGGTGGTCGACAGTAGGGAACTACGTCAACAAATTAAAAGCCTAGAACAAGAGAAGGATATGAGCTTTGGTTCCATGACATTCAACACATAATTTTACCAAATAATTGTTGCGCACACATGATTACGTGGTATGCGATTGGCAATGCACACTGCCGAGAACCGTTGAATCATAAAACTCCTGGTTGGGCTGATGATCAAGCAGTCGAATAACTAGCTTCTGGCTGGAACAAGAGGCAAGGATGAGGCGGAGGGGATCGGTGATGTAAGCCATGTCCTGCACAACAAAAATAGACTGCAGTCACTTGCCTGTTGTATGTGTCTTAGGTACGCGTAAGTGAACGGATGACAGTCAGGGTCTGATCATAGGAACATATTAATATGCGACAGGGGTCATGTGGGACAGGACCCACGTACTGTCAATCCCCGACCCAGTTGAATGTCAGAAGAGAAGGGAGTAATACCCACCAGCTTAATTTCTGCATGAAAAGGCAATCTAACCAGCACTGCGGATGATCTATGGCAGTGCACCAGTGAGGCCGAAGCTATCTGGGAGCTACGTGACACGACTCCATATTCGCATCGTTTTCAACCCAAGACTCGTCAATTGGATAAAACATCCCGGCGTGGACTTTCTCGCACACCCACTCAAAGAGGGGTGGGTAGAGCGGCTCCAGCCACTTGAACTGCTATGCGGAAGAGCACGGAAAGCGATGTTCTGGGTATCATTCCATGAAGTCAACCTGTGTCGACCATGACTGTGTGACCTTCTGCTGCGTGACATGGTACGGCCACGGTCCTTTCATCAGTCACGTGCACCGTATGTGAGGTATTGGAATGCGCGGCACATACCAGGCCGTGTCGATGTAACAACAACTGATCCCCCACACCTCCAGGCCGTATTTGTATATGTCCACGCCGTGCTCTTCCCTATTCTCGCTGAATACCTCATCAGCAAGCTTGCGTGCAGCTGGTACGCTCTCAGGGTAGTTCTTGTAGAACGTATTCATAATCGCGTTGTGACGGTGAGCACCTTATTCTGGAGCGTTGAGTTACTCTGGAGAGTGCCGATGAGCTCACGAAGGGTGGTGAAGTCCTAGAGAGCCCCCCACGTTTCTTGGTGGTGGAAAAATGAAGGAACGAACATCAAGCAGCTGAATAGTGTCACCATTCCAGGAGACGCCAAACATTCTTTAGTTGAGTCTAACTGAAGCGACAAAGGGGACGACATACCTTGCAAGAGTTCTACTTCGTCTTCCTCCATCTTGACAGCGCGATCAAAGCCACCGACGAGGTCCAAAACGAGACGGGTTGCGTCTTCGAGGTCAGGCACGCTCTGCAGACGTCCGACGAGCCAGCTCTCCGTGCCACCGTCTAGAGAATCACGGGATGCACCACGGGCAGCGGTATATCCGCAAAGAGGAAAGGGATCTCCTGCTGTGTGAGATCTACCGCGCGGCCCTCAAGAACTCGCAAGGCACGGATACCCATGCGTGTGCGCAAATTCCATGCGATCATACATGCGGCGAATTGGGGCTCAGCACCCAGGTCAGTGCGGAGGTGACGGTACAAGTGCAGAGGTAGGTCTTCGACGGCAAGTACACCTGTATGCTCGCGCTCGGCTACGAGGACTTCTCCACGAGGCCTGGTAGCGAGTGCAAGTGGCCAGTGCGCTGAGTGCTCCACGGCGCGACAGCGAACGATAAAACCTTCCCAGTCTCGCTTGAGAGGGATCCAGTATTTGTTGTACTGCAAGGCGCCCATCTATAGATCGCGCGATAACGAGATGGTTCTAGGAAGTGAGCGGCACGCATCGGTGTATTGGTCGATGGCAGTGCGAAAGGTGTAATTGGAAAAGATGCCGGGACACATGACGGCTGAAAAAAAATTGTCTGTGAGCGAGCCCGGGGAAAGTAAGAGCTCGTCAAAATAAGCAGGCATCAAGTCGGGTTCGTAGGGATGGAGCACGACGCGCCAACTAATGCTTTCGGGTTCGTTGGGGACGTCTGACATGGGAATATCAAGGATTTCAACGGCGGCCTGGCCCTGGCTGTCCCACAATGTATGAAGGTAACTGTTGATAACAGCAAAGTCCTGCAAATCGCCGTGCAGGTTCTCATGAGAGGTCTCGACTAGCTGTAGATGGCCATTCGAGGGACTGAACAGCTGAAAAAAAACCCCGGAGAACGAGGAAGAGGGTGTGGGGATGGATGAAGACAAGGAGGTATGGGCCATATTAGACGGTGATGAGCTTTGGGGGCACAGGATAAAGAATAGTGCTCGGTTTGTTTGTTGGGGTGCTTGTGCCGGGAGACGGCTCTCTATTGGATGAGGCCAAAGAGGGGAACAATCTGGCCGAGGTGCAGCCACACCGTGCTATCCACAAACGAAGTGTTCGATCACGAGAGAGCGTCCTGACGTAGCCAATGTCGGCTGGCTACGGGTGGCTTGCGGTGGCGATAATGTGCGACCCATCAGTAGAGTCTTGATGTCGGAACGATGTGAGTGACGCAAGGAATGTGTGATGAAACAGGCTCTGTGTCCAGTGGTCTTGGGATGCCAGATGAGGAAAAGCGAGGAGCGAAAAGGGAAAGAAATGAGGACCTACCTGCGGTAACTGTATTGTTTCCGCATCCAGACAGATTAGGGATCCGTTTGTGAGAGCCAGGGCCACTGAGTGTGCCTTGAACTTGAACGAGAGCCTACAGAGAATCTTGCGCGTTCTTGAGATGGTATTCGCGATCTCGGCATTCCAGCAGGCTGGAGAGAACGCTCCACATCGTAGATTTGTGGGCCTTATAATGTCCAGTAGACCGTTTACTGAAAACGCTTCTGCTTCTCGCCTTCAAGTTCCAGACGGGTGGTGGGGACATGACGGCGATGACCCCTGGCCTACCGATACAGCCTGAGATACGGCACGACGGGCGGAAACGGGGGTGTCCGGGAAGAATCGAAAGGGGAAAGGCTACGGACAACCGTGACAACTGGAACGCGCGGTAACTTGAAGGACGGGGCAGACACGGCGCAGGGTGCTAGTGGGCTTTTCCGCACTTGGGGGAGAGCGTTGTGGTACCTCGCTGTTATATCGCCATTGAGGCACCCTGCCGTAGGGAAATTTGACGATTTGGAAGTGGAGAACGTCCGCTGCATCTGCCACGCGCAGATAGCGTCATGGGATTAGTAAGCGTACATGCACACACACACGCACACGTACATAAACTTTTCTCGAGTCATTTCGTGACATGATGATAACACCGCTCGCTATGGCCGGGGTCAGTCGGACTTCCTTACATAACGTGATGATAAGTTTTTGGCAGCCAAGTACGCCGGGTGGCGATGGCTCAAGCGCTCAAGCATGGGACGAGGCCCTTAATACTGTAGTACACGCACGTGCCGAGACCGTGGAAGTTCTAAGCATTTTCTTTCCCCAGGATGCAGGCCGTACAAGAGATAATTTTATGCAAGCAGGTGAACGTGCCGACGAATCAAGCCGTGGCCAAGCCAGAGCCCGCCAAGCAGGACTCCACAAGACCAGCTAGTATCCCATCCCTTTGGCTGCAAGAAAACAGAATGTTAGATCCAGTACAGAGGACTGCACCCAGCCAGCCAAACAGACGTACCTTACCCTCCTCCCCGAGCCCACGAACGAACAGCGTGGGCCGCCCGGCCGTACGCGCGCCCTCTTCCCCCGCGTCCCATGTGTAGCCCGCACCGTCAGCCGAGAACGCCAGAGCAGCGACGGGCGAGTTGTAACGCGGGTACTGCCGGAGCCGCTTTTTGGCCTTGTGGTCCCAGATAGACACAGTGGAGTCCGAGCCGCCGGACGCGAAGGTGTTGTACGTAGGATGGAAAGCCAGCACGTTGACCGGCCAGATGCGGTCGACATCGTCAATTGTCTGGCGATGGCACCTGACTCGGAACACATACTTCTTTTGATGGCAGGCGACGGGTCAAAGAATTTTTCTACGGCGATGCGGCCCTCGCCAGACGCAGCTGCGTTGCCTGGCGGAACAGATGTTCAAGTTGAAGAAGACAAGTACCAGGACAGATTGGACTCGCTCGAATAGCGAACGCTTGATATTGCTGTTGGCCAAGAGCATGAATCTTCTCCGATTCGAGATCTAGCCTACATACGGTCAATATAAGGCAGGGGGATCATAAAGCGAAGTCACATACTCTCTCAATGATGCATCGAGTCTCCCACTATACGCGTGCAAGGCATCTGAGAAAGTAGTCGAGAGAACGGCGGCACGGCCACCAATTATTGTCCATATAGGTGGGCCACAGCCGGTGAGGTGTTTGTAAAGGTATCACGAGGCAAAACAGAGAAGGCTTTGCTGTAACTACAAGAATGTGCAGTTTGCGGGTCTCTCACAAGACCGCAGCAGGGTTCAAGTTGGGCAGGACGGTGTATGGGAAGATGAAGCGGATGGGTGGGGGCTCTGGAGATCTAGAGACGAGCTCGATGATAAGGCCATTATGGATGAGACGGAGGAGGATGGCGCTAGTTTGGACTGAGTGTTAATGGAAGAAAGACGCGTATTGTGCATGTTCAGCTGGTGGCTTAAATTGTGTGAGGTGGAAATGGTACGTCTGGGAATGGTACGTCCGACAAATGAGTCGAGATGACTCGGAGACCGGACCACTGGATCAGGACCACCGGATCTATGCAGTGATGGGCAATTACTCGCTCACCCATCAAGGTTCTTCGACACATACGACAAGCTCATTCCCTGTTATGATATCGAGCCGGTCGAGAAGATCACAGATGCCTACCTCGATCAGTTTTTGTTCTTTGAGGCGGACAAGCGTGGCCTCTTCCCTGCATGGATCAAGCCGGCAGACACGGAGCCGTCGCTGCTTTTGGTGTACAAATGGTGCCAAGGCATCAACATCTGACGGACATCTGGGAGACCAGTGAAGGCGAATGCAACGTTATGATGGAGACCGTGTACTCCAAGGTCTGCGAGAAGATCGACCTGACACTTCTCAACCAACTACTGCGTCTCATCCTAGACCACAATCTGGCCGATTACATCACCGCAAAGAACAACACAGTCCTTACTTACAAGGATATGGCACATACGAATGCGTACGGCATGATCCGCGGGCTTCAGTTTTCGGCCTTATGCTCGATATTCTCCGAGTCGTTCTAGGTCTACAGAGGGCTAGCGAGATGGCTGGCTCGCCACAGATGCCCAACAATTTCCTTCAATACCACGACTCGGCAACCGAGACACGCCACCCTATCCGTCTGTACTCCCGCTACGTGGACAGGCTCCACATCCTCTTCCGCTTCGCTGCAGACGAGGCACGCGACCTTATACAACGATATCTCAGCGCCAACCCAGACCCGACGAACAATAATGTGATCGGATACAACAACAAACGTTGTTGGCTGCGTGACTGTCGTATGCGCCTCATCAAACACGACGTCAATTTGGACCGTGCCGTATTCTGGAACGTGAAGCAGAGCTTGCCGCAGTCGCTGACAACGATCGAATGGGAGGACACATTCGTGAGCGTGTATTCGCGCGATAACCCACAGTCATCGTTCTCGATGTGTGGGTTTGAGGTGCGGATCTTGCCCAAGATTCGGACGATGGGTGGGGAGCAGTATTCGCTCAAAGACGCTGTTTGGAACCTCATCAACGAACAAACAAAAGAGCGGACGGAGCAAGCATTCCTTTGCGTCTCTGATGAAGGTGCTGTATAATACTCGTAATTGGGCTCGTTACTTGATGCTGACAGCATGTGCAGGCGTCCAGCAGTTCAACAAATGCATCCGCCAAGTCTTGATGAGCTCGGGCTCCACAACCTTCTCCAAGATTGTGAACAAGTGGAACACGACGCTCATCGGCCTCATGACGTATTATCGCGAGGCAGTCATCCACACAAATGAGCTTCTCGATGCGTTGGTCAAGGCGGAAAATAAGATTTAGACTCGCGTGAAGATCGGGCTGAACTCGAAGATGCCGTCGCGTTTCCCACTGGTAGGGTTCTACACGTCAAAGGCTCTTTTTTCCTTGTGATCATATTCTGATTGGGTGGTCAGGAATTGGGAGGTCTCGGAATGTTGTCAATGGGACACGTGCTCATCCCGCAGAGCGACCTCCGTTGGGCAGACAGACGTCGGAGGTATGGACTTGCGCTCCTCAGGTCTATGGTTTGCTATGTGCTTACGTTTGATTTCAAGTAACTCACTTCCGTGCTGGTATGACACACAAGGAAGACCAACTCATTCCCAACCTGTATCGCTACCTGTAGCCATGGGAGGCAGAGTTCCTCGACTCTGCACGTGTTTGGTCAGAGAACTCGATGAAGCGCAAGGAGGCGAACGCCCAAAATCATCGCTTGACCGTGGAAAACCTGGAGGACAGTTGGGACCGTGGCATTCCCCGCATCAACACACTCTTCCAGAAGGGTCGTCATGCGTATATACCTCCGCTTATGTTGTTGTGCGGCCGCTCATACGACAGTTTAGACTGGCCTACGTTGGCATGTGCGAACCGACTGGAAGCTTCTCAAACGGCAAGTTCAAAATATACTTGATGGTGGCTGCTGCTCTAATTCGCCCGTAGCAACCCATTCTGGTGGACGTCTCAGTGTCACGACGGCAAGCTGTGGCAGTTGAATAACTATCGCGTCGACGTCATCGCTGCCCTATGAGGTGTAGAGGGTATCCTCGAACGCACGCCCTTCAAAGGCACATATTTCCCCACCTGGGAGGGTCTATTCTGGGAGAAGGTGTCTGGTTTCGAGGAGTCAATGCGGTACAAGAAACTCACCAACACACAGTGCTCTGGTCTCAACCAAATTCCTAACTGTCACTTCATGCTGTGGTGGAGTCCAACTATCAATCATGCAAATGTCTACGTCGGTTTCCAAGTACAGCTGGATCTGACAGGTATCTTCATGTACTGAGAGATCATCTATGACCGACGATCTCAGTTATGCTAATGTTAATTCCAGGACTTCTCTAGGCATGGAAAAATTCCGACACTAAAGATCAGTTTGATCCAGATCTTCCATGTGCATTTGTGGCAGTCTGGCAGAAGAGTAGGTCATTCACTTCTCCCAACTGATTTTTGCACCTTATGCCCTGTTACAGTTCATAAAAGTGTTGTCATGGATTTGGTGAGTTGGTAGTTCTGGCATCCAGCATTGGGCTAATCAACCATGGAATCCTAGTGCCAAGTCTTCAACCAAGAGCTTGAACTCATCAGGTATTTGGAAATTATCTTAACCCAGCTTAAGTCCTCTTAAATTGTTTTAAGCACAGA
>QLOS01011759.1:0-16684 GCA_003313725.1 Russula sp. MG48
AGAACGTGGAACAAACGAGGTCAGGAGGTCACAGAAGCGTTAGCAGAGGTGCAATCCGCAGATGGGTGCCTTCCCGTAGCTCAGCTGACACACAAAGATCCATTTCAGCTTCCACAAGACGACGATTCCCGTGGGTCATCCTCCACACGGCAAGTCCCTGCAGAACATCAGACCACCTCGAAACGGCTTACGTCGATATCGAGTCACGGACCAGGCCCTTCTTCGACGAAAGAGACCAAACGAGCCAAATCCCGCAGCTCCAAAAGCGCTCAGGAAATTATTCGCGAAGCAACAACGGGCTCAGGCGAGATCAGACTCAAAATGGAACAAGGGGGCAGTACTCCTGCTCCACCTACAGCTCCGGTCATGCGTACGCCGCCGTCGTCCGCAGCATCACTCAATAAGAATGCCAAGACTAACGGCCCGCTCCTCACTTGCAAATTCCTCAAACCTGCGGGGGTGGACGAGCCGCCCGAGAACCCCGCTCGCGGGGACGGATCGCGCCCGGCCCAGCCAGAGGCCGACATGAGCCATGGAACGCGGCGCCAGAATCTTAAGAGAGAAAGAGACGATCATCACGAAGCTAGCGCACAGACCGCCGACAGTAAGCGCAAGAAAAGCGGCGCCGCGGCGGCGGCTTGAACGCGGAACGTGACGCAGGTCGGTGTTGCCGCGCGCTCCGCGGCCACCGGCTGCGATCCTACGGGCCACTTCCCACGAACCCTTCTGCCTGCTAAGTGGTCGAGGCCTCGTTTAGTCTCCTTCTCCCTTGCCCTTTGTTTTTTTATTCGAATTCCCATGCGTGGACACGCAAGTCTGCGTGGCGACGCTATAACCATTCATCCTATCACCGCGGTGCGCTGGTTGGCGCCCCTCTGTACACGTCAGGAGATTTTGATGGTCACTTTCATATTGCTTTACTCACGCTCCCCTTCGTATACAGCATAGCATGCGCACCAGTCTGTGCCAGTGTCAATGGCTTCGTCTGTGTGGCGCGGCGGCGTCGTACTATCCCTTCTTGGCACATGACGCATGACGGCGTGTCCGCATTGGGGCCTTGGACCTTGACCAGTGTGACATTTTTATTCATTCAGCCATCGCCGTCGAGCCTTTGGGCCGGCGCTTGCGAATTTTCCAAAGCACCGGCTCCGAAACTTGACAACGGGTGCATCTCTTCCAAATCATTCCTTCCCTCGCCCCTTTCACTGGATCGCAGAAGTCACATTCCTGCCGCACAAAGGGAAACCTTTCATTGTCGAGGTAATTTCAAACACAAGCGACCAAGGATCAAGAATCTGCACAGGAATCGCCAGGGCCTCCATTCTTTTTTTTGTTCTCTTTACCGTTCTAGTACAGATCCATCATTAATATTGAATCATCAAAAAGGGTTGGATGTCTCTGTGTCCCCATCTGCGCCACTTTCGATATTACGATCATGAACACCGTGTTGGCCCAGCAACACGGGACCCGACGGTAGGGTCCGTTCCAAGGGTGCGGTCACGCAGATGCCTACATGTGAATGCGCGTGTGTGCGCCACGTTTCAAAGGGCAGGGAGGCGCGACTATCGGGTGCTGACACTGATAAGACGGTGTTTCTTCAGGGGCTAGTTGCCGTGACATATAACGGATGGAAAAGGGCATAGTGGGTGAGATTCTGCCGAGGGTCGATCTTTGATCGTAAGCAAGCAACCTAGCACTGCGCTAAGGTGGCGTGCGCAGCAGTTGGTGTGTCATCCCACCATTTTGCACGAGGCTTGACACAGAGGGGCGAGGGTGACGATATGCGATTTCATCACAATCGCAAAAGCGGCAGTCCAGGACAACGTGGCGGCAGATGCCAAACCGAGTGGGTGGCGTGGAGGGTCGGATGGATGCTCCGAGGACGGAAAAGGCGACGTGAGAAAGCCCAGGACGAGGGCGGGTTGACTGAAACATCGCATCGAGCCAGGAAACATCGCAGTAGGACGGCTACGGTTCAAGTTGGAAAGAAGAAGCATCGTCCACCATCCTTTTGTGCGGGTGGTTGAACAGATCTGGGTGATTACCGCGCACAAGGCGACGCGATGCTATTGGCTTGCACGGACCGGAGTGGCGATAAAGGAATGATGCTGTGGAACGTTTTGTGATGATGTGTGTTTTTTTGCCGCCCACGAGCACAGCAGGAGGTTGAGTATATAGTATAGTGTGGTGTGCGTCAACAGCCAGCGCGTAATTCCAACCTAAGTGGTAGTATAAGGCATCATTGCATTGCGCCGCGAGGCCCGGCGTATATCTGGTATGCACTATGAGAAGCAGGGCATTGCGGCGCTTGGCTATCGTTATTTCCCACAACCCAAGCGATCCATCCATGATTGGTTTTACGCCTAATCGGGATTGCCTGCTTACGCGACAACTTGAGCATAAGTCACGACCCGCGAACGACGGGCTCGCAATCGCCGAAATAACGATGTGTTCAAAACCGATAAGGAACAGGAAAAAAAAAAAACAATAGGAAAAACAAGTAGCAGCGGCAGCAACAGGAAACGGCGGGAGAGAGCTAACGAGTCGGACAAAGCCAGGTACAATACTATCAACCACCCCTCAATCGCCAGCTTGATAAGCTTTATCACTCACTCGCCAAATCTGATGTCTCCTCACCTTCACATCCTACGCCAATGTACTACAGCGGAATGTTCTAATATAAGCAATTCCAATGTTCTGCATACTTTTTTCGAGCCAGAAATCTATTTATTGGAGAAATCCCATCCTGAGCCTTGAACGTGCCCTGTCACGCCTTTGCTGTTGACATTCAGGCGGAGATGGAGGAGGTTGTTTCAGCGAAATCGTCGGAATCACGTTGGAGAGAACAATCTGGTATATAATATTCTTTCTGAGTCCATTAGTAGTTGCACCTGAGGTCTTATCCTCCATGAACCATGTTATTTAGCATCGTGTAGCTCACACAGTACGATACATATACCGTGCTGTTCTGTCGGAGATCCCAACCGCAAGGTTTGTAAGACGTGACAGATGTGACTGGTGGTTGAGTGTTAGGTCTTACCTGATTGGTGAGTGTGGTGATAGTAATCGGATACCGCCAAGGTTTGTTTAAGAAGTCGCAGCGCCCACGAAAAGGGCGAGGGCGTTGGTTGGTGGTGCCAGGCTCGGAGCCTTTAGATGACAACCCCCTAAAGGGAGGTGCGAGAGAAGGGCACCGAGTACTGCCAGTTCCGGTAAGCGCCCGGAAAGTTAAATTTCACATCGACGGTACGCCGGGCTTTGCCGCCTACCGAACGCGCTCTAGACCCCGGGGTAAACTTACCTTGTCGGACGTCAACGCGGGCACGCATTCAACCCGTTTTCGACACATGTGCCCACTCGGGCACACCTGGACCTGGCACTGGTACTGGCAAAGTGGAGCAAGGCGATCAACTGATGGGGACACTAGATAGCAATAATTAGAACAATGACATTGACGCTAACAGTTGGACGTGACAGGCGTGGCGAATCTCTCCCGAGGAGCAGGTGATTGTTAGTGACCTGCCAACTGTCAAAAAAAATTATATTGTCTTGTATTACCTCCAACCCCGCGCATGCAGTATCTGTCCTCCGAGATCTGGCATGTGGATACTTTCCATGACATGACATGACGCCGTACGGACGGGCAGCGACTACGGCAGTGCGTTGCATCGGCTGTCGAGCGGCGAGCTGGGGCGAGCAAAGTCCGGCCGGCGGAAAAACGTCGAGTTGGTTATCATTAGGAGCCATGAGCACGAGGGGTCCGGAATAGCGCCGAAGAATGTTCGTGCACGGGATACGGTATAAATGGAATGACGACGCAATCAAGAACTGGGTCGGGCGTAGCTGTGGATACAAGTTGAGTGCGCGTAAACCCGCCGCCTACAAATTGATGAGGGGGTCATCGTAAATGGAGTGCCTTTGGAAGGCCGGAGGAGAAGATCGTTATTTCAAAGAGCAGGTGATATCTCCAGTGATCTGACTTGTCTGCCGAATGGCGACCATACCAAGTTAACCGACCGATCGCGGCCGTGTGAATGGGCGGCAGATGCAGATGACTTGGCCAAGTACCCGGTGGATAAGTGAGCGGTTTCTGTCAAGGAAAGGGTCAGGGCAGGCGAATAGCCAAATTCCCGGAGCGCACGAGGCTTTGCGAAGGCGTTCATCGACGGCAGTTCGACGGCCCTGAAAGATGGACTGGTTGGGCTCACTTGTCGTGCAACGTAACCGAAATCGACTCTTGACAAGACCGACGCGACCCGCGGCCCGGAATGAGAGATAGCTTCCAATTTGATCCCCTCTATGCTCTTTTCCCCTTCGCCTCACGAATCGAATTCGAATTCATCACTTCCGTCCGGCCGTTAACCCATTTTCGTGGTTGCCTAGAAGATCACTTTGCGTCGCAGATACAAATCCCGCTCCCCATATATAAACCCTCTCCTTTCCATCCCCTCCTCCCCCTTTCATCTAGTATTCCCCAGCCTAAGCGCTTCTTCTATGCAGTACAATCTTCGTCCAGTATCCGAGCTCTCTCGCTCGCCCTCATCTCGTTCATCTGGCTCCCCACAAAACCGCGACATGAGTCCACCCTCTTCACATTTGCCTCCTATCCAACATCCCTCCAATGGTGTCCAGGCCCCTCCTCGAAGACCGATATCGCCAAGCTCTCTTCCCCGTGAGCCTTTCTGATCGTTGCATTGACTCGCTTTGTCTTTACCGGAGATCCCTACAAACCCTTAGACCTCGACGTCTCCAATGGTCAGGCCATGCCTCCGAGAATCTACCCTCCACCACCCACCGGGCACGAGTTGATGCGTCTATTCCCTCCCCAACCACCAGACCAACCAGGCTTCCTCAAGCAAGGGCCCACCAGCCTGTACTTCCGTCGCCAGGAGCACCAATTCTTCGCTCAAGCCGGCAAGGAAATCATCCGCGTGCGTGTCGAGTCTGACTTTCCTCCTTCGGCCGGTTCGCGCACCACAAAGGGCAAAGAGCCCGTGTCGGCTCCGCATCCGTGGCCTGCACACGCACATCCCCCCCCACCTCCACCAACCATGCAACCACCACCGGAGCACGCACACCCGCCCGCGCATATGCACTCCCCCCCCCATCCCGTTCCACCTTATCCACTTCACCATCCGGATATCGCACGGGGTGCCCCGGGCCCAGTGGGTGCTTCTGGCGCGGTTGCACCACCACCTGGCTATGCGCCACCTCACCATCCACCTACGATCGTGCGCAACGCGCCTCCCTCGGTGAGTCACGTAATGCTTTAGTGCGATGTTCCTATGCTGATCGGTTCCGATCGTGCAAACAGGTGGATCATCGTGTAGATGACATTCGCGAAGAAGATGATCAGTCGTGGCGTAGGCCGACGCCACACGGAGAACGGCGACGTGCAGGGAAGCACACGAAACGCGTGGTTGTGAGATAACTTAGGTATATTCTTTCCGGAGTTATTGTTTTGTTTCTCTTACTTTCCATCATGCCGGTCGTTTTGACAACTTTAAGCCTCTTTGAAGGGTTATCCCCCTTACCGCCTCGCATAACAACAACTTAATAATTCTGGCCTTTTTTTTTTTCTTTCTTTTACACATAGACGGTCCCATGATACTGATAGTCAGGTGGGACCTTTCTCTCCTGCGAGCCTTTCCGCCCCTGTGTACCATACGTCACGTGTTGTGCCTACGTCTGCTCTCTTTACGTAAGCTGTGCGAACCATATCCCAATAGCGCATTTAGCTTTACCCCTATATGCACATATCATAGACCCGCGATCGCAACTGTTATACGCGGCCACGTTCAATACGTGCTTCCGCGGAACAGAATCCGTATAAGAGCCGATAATGATGATCTATGGAAGTGAATGGTCTTCCACTTCGGGTTGACGTGACGCGACCTGATTGAAATTGACTTACGAGGGATCGAAAAAAAGGTGATGTATTGCCGTATTGCCTTTTTTTCTCCTTCCATCCGCTTCCCTACGTTACCAGATCTGGTGTCAAGACGGCAATGCAATTACATAAAAAGATCTCTCAGGAATTAGATCCGTATTGGTGATTTATCCAGAAGCTGGCACCCATTTTGAGTCTTGAGGCCGATCGTGATCCTCTTGGGTTCCATCCAAAGATCTCATCGGCAAGCCCACTCCTTATGCACGATTTGGGGATTGTCCCATCCCATGGTTCCTTCCATTAGGAAATACCATAGTTCCGCATTTCGTCATAAGAGCAGCATGTGGGAGGTTGCCCTGGGCACCCGAGTGAACGGAGGGGCGTTGTTATGTAGGGGGAACAACGACAGAAGTCGAAGTTACAGGATTCACTTTTTTCTGTACGCGATTGTTTTTCCCAGGTTGTGAATGCCCTGCGCCGCACATGTATAACTAGCACATTATGGCAACGTCGATTTTTGATAGCCCCGTTCGAACGTGCCCAACCTCGTGGGATAATCAGAAATAAGACTATGTGCCGGATAGAAATTTCTCTTCACTGTCCTGTCGCCGATAAGGGGAATCACTGGCATGGGTGCCAAGGCAGGGTTGACTACGATATATAGAATGGGGCGCCACCTCCCGGCGTTTTACCCCTCCCCTTTTGTCGGAAGACACAGATCCGAGTCGCTGGGAAACGTTCCAAGGCTAGGGGATGTTCAAGGAGGGGATGGGGCGTGGGCGTCTGACTTGTGATAAATGATATCGCAACTTCCCGCGCCATTGGTTTCACTTTAGGGAACTAAGGAACCACAACATCACCCGTATCTGTCCAAACCCCACCTGCGCCGTGTGCAACGACGGCCCCGGTCATCATGATTGACTGTATTGCGCGCTTGTGCTGTGTAAGTCAACAGGGCAGCGTAGGCCCTGGCCTTATGGCAAGGGCCGGGACATCATAGTTACTTATCAGGGATGCAACGTGGAGCGCCATGCCCAGCCAGTCATAATCTGTGTGAAAGACGGACGTACGGAGAAACGATAACCAGCTTTGGGGAACCAACGAAGATCAAGGAACGAGGGGCGAGGGGCGCTTTCCTCGTTCCGAGCAGTATGGTCGTGAACTTTACCTGACCATTATGGCTTAGATGGTGGAACAGACAAACGTTCACTGTGGAGCTCATACACACCATGGGGGAAAGGCGCCCTGTAATGCAAAGGAACCTTATAGCCCGCGATCCACGACTGCTCGAAGAATCGATGGGTGGGTGGCCACGTTGGTGGACTTCTACTTGAGATTTTGTTGTGCTGCGCAAGTCCGAAGTTCGGTGTTCGCGCATGAAACACAACGACTGCCAACGCCACCGCGCGAAGATCTTTTGTGCACAGCAATCGATATCGTCCTTTGTCTTCCTCTTCCATTCCACCCCCCTCCAAGTTCTTTATTGTTTATCGGGATTCGTCCAACGCGTACTGTTACAGACACTGCCATTGGCGGTCCTGGCTCAGATCTTGTTGGACAGATCAGACCTCCGAGTCATCCCTGTCAGTGCGATCGGCGACGCTCTACGCCCTATCCGGTGGTGTGCGGTGACTATCACTATCTGGGTCATCTAGCGTACTCGCTTCGTGCATATCATGAGATATATGTTAGCACTTTTTGAAATGCAATGACAAAACTGTATGTAGTTTGGCGGCGTCGGTCGGATATCTGGTATCGCGCTCCACGCTCCATAGCTGCAGGTCGTGATCGTTCCTCGATCAGGGCGCCGCGTTCCCGCCCGACGTTCAGGTATCCACTGTATGTGTATGAACGATTGCCGTATGGTATACAGCATGCGGGCCCCACCTTCACCACCAGCTAGTACTGAGAGAGGAGGTGAGGTGAACGGCAACGGGCGGAAAGATCGAAAATGGTTGGAACAAATGCACAGGAGATACTCGATACGTGCAGTTGTCCGTCGCTTGGGCAACTGGCCGCTCCGTGCCCCGTCGAGTCGTGACTGTCGCATTGCTTGGTGGCGAAACAGGCGAGCCCGAGGTTCGTGGTCGTGTCTGATGCGTGTTGGGGAGTGCCCGGCCAGTGTGCTGTCGGTGCCGTGCGGCGACCGCCCCCGTGCCTCACCTCCTCCGAGACAGCACCTCAAGCGCTCGCGTCCTTGCGCGGCCTAGTTAGGCCACTGATCGGTGCCACATCCTTTCCCGGGTCTAGCCGAGCACCCCAGACAGCCTAGTGTTATCATATCATATCGGCACACTCACTCACACACACCCACCCACACTCACACACACCCACATATCATAGACACACAGCACGACTTCGACTACTTCGACTTGTGGCGTTGACGACGTGCCCAGTGCCCAGTGGCGGCGGCGCCGGCTGTGGCAATAAAATTGGGCGCCGATGGTTGGTGCCGTGTCCGACTCGGACTCGTAGTCGGTGGTTATTATATCGCCGCCAATGCCCAGCGGCTGAGGCTGAGGAACCAGGAGGTGCCTCGTTACATCAGTTCGGCATTATCACTCCACTTGACCGTGACCTGACGGACGCGTCCCTTCGCTGAACGCTCGAAGGACGTGTCCATGGCGCGCGAATGACCCGGCTCGGAGTTCAGTGCCGTCCATGGTTCTGTCATTTAGATCCGTTTCTTTTCGCTCTTTCTTTCCCCTCATGGTTCTACGCAAGCACGCGCCACTTTCATCCGAAAAGTGCGTGTATATATTGATGATAACGAGAACGCGCTTGTCAAACTGCCTCTATTGCACCGCATCAAGGTCCAGATGGAGCAAGTCAGTCTCGAGCCGGGATTCCGTCGCATCAACCCTACCTCTGTATCCCATCTCAGTGGCTACGCCAAGCCACCGCGGTGATGTGAGGGTAAATTGGATGCGCGTGCGTGTATTACCGAAGTGCGCTCAGACAAGCCACAAACAGTCTCATACTAGCCGTCGCGTCATCGTATAACATGCGCAGTAAAGTTGAAGGAGAAAAATTGTCCAGCGGCTACACTTAACGTACAGCATTTTGTAAATTTACGGAAGCAACACGTAGAATTCCGATGGGATTCCTTCCCTCCCCACCCGGGCCCACTACCAGACTTTGACATGTGTCATTTGTCGATCATCGCACCTTGTACGTCAAAAACAGGGGCGTCGACGAGTCAATTCTCGAAAAGAAGCCCCGGTGCTTACATGGGATCCAAATCGCCGTGCCCAAATTGCAATTTTCGCAACATGGGACGCGCGCGCGACTCCTGTTGCGCGCGATGCAGTAAGCACTTCTTTCCCCCACCTGGAAGGCGCCTAAACATGTTAATGCGCCCGGACACCCAAAGGGAACGATCCACGGCGCCAGCCTTATGTTGTTTGCAGGTGCCAAATTTGTGCTTAGAACGCGCCCTCCTAAAGTAAGTTTGAACGAAAACAGACAGAGAGGGGGAGAGCATGGTCCCCACTTGAGCGCCAACTTCCAGAAACATTAACGCAAAACGAATGGGCATAGGGAGACCGACTTTCGGGAGACTGGACCCACGTGAATAGAAGCAGGAGACCGAAAAAAGGAAAGCGCAAGTGTGATATCACAGGGATGCGGGATGCGGATATGAAATCGCATCCAGGCAAAGTAAAGCAAAGCAAAAGAAGTGCGCGGAGCCCACTCATGGCAGCACCCAACCCTTCTCTCTCTCCCACAGTCTCCGTAATAGGAAAAGAAGGTCGTGTTTTTACGGCATTCCATTCCATGCGTGCCTCTTTTGGCCTGGAGATAATTTCCAGGACGCCTGGACCTTACTACGGTGCCCTCCCCCATATCCTGTATTGTGCAGGCCCTGCCTGAGACGAAACGTAAATGCGGCGCCTAGCTTTCCGGCCCGACGACGTGCAACGGGCGACATCCGAGTTCAAGGGGCCCGTATCGTCGATGATGGAACTTGCGGCGCTCCATGAATGTCGTTTTCTCTTTGTTCATTCCATGTCATTGTCGTTGTCACTGTCATACATGCTTTGGAACAAGTACTGCGGAATAAGCCTGCTGTTGGCGCCCGGGGGTCGGCGTTCGGAGATCAGCAGCCACAGCAGGCCTGAACCGCCTGGCGGGGGTAGCAAGCTGGAGTTGGGGCGTGGAAAATGGCAGAGCCCCGCATGGGACATGTCGGTGGAAAACAAATAATGGGGGACCGACTTGACTTGACATTGCCAACGTGGGGGGCGGTATTTCCGCATGTAGCTCCGCGCCATCTGCCAGCCCAGTGCCCCCGGTGGCGGATGGATACTCGCTTGCCAAACATGTTCTTCTGACACCCCCGCTCTGGTCGGGGGGTGCTAGTGGCAGTCTAGACTCCTGACCGCGCGCACGATGAGCAAATTGCGCTGTGCACGGGTGAAAAGAACGGCGGAGTCCACGCGCGCGCGTGCCAGTGCGTGGGGGGCGCATGTGCTAAGGGACAGACTCTCTTCGCGCTCAACCGCTACTCCCATCCTCCGAGGAGTATTTCCTTCCCGACACGGCTGAGCATCACTTCCATTATTACTATGATAAATTGGCCAGGGCAGCAGACTCAGAGCACTACGACCCCGACGTTCCGGTATATAATAATGGACGATCATCATCATATGTGCGCACGTAGGTGCGTTGTCGCTGGTCGTGTGGTTTCCCAAGACGCCGTTTTGCTGGGTTCGGCCCGCACGATTATGACCCCATGATGGCTGGCTTGGCGGCACGCGACGCGTGCCACCATCTGTAGCCACGAAGCTGCCGGTGCGGTATGCGGATGTTGTGCTGTAGAATGAAAAGTGCGTTCCCTCGCTGAATGAAGCAGCTCGCCAGTTGTGCCTGAATGCGTGGAACTGTCCGGATATGGGTGACGACGGGTCGTGGCTTTTGTTCTCCTTGAAAAATGACAAATGAAATGCAGCAGCCGGCGTCCGGCCGAGTCGTAAATGGATAGCAGGGAGAAATGAGATAGGTGGTCACATTACTAGCAATGAAGGAATGAAGAGCCAGGGCTGGGCGGCGGAAAGACAGCGGCCGGAGCCAAGCTGCTGTCGCCTTCTTTTTCTTTTCTCCTTACTCCCCATTCGGCCATCGCATTGGCAAAATGTCACGTCAGACAGACAAGCTGCAAGGTCATGCAAGTGGGCACATGATGAACGCATCTTTCCGTCCCCTATATCATTTGACAGGGGTGATCCAGCAGCACGAGTCGACTAGGCTATGAGGGGCTCGAAGCCTGACGTGGCAGACAGCAAGCGTTCCTTGCAGAGCCCAACTTGGGACGTATCTCCACCCAACCAAAGCCGACCAACTCGTATCTATCTGTGCGCGTCACCAGGTCTCAATTGGCACCAGGTCACCGGCGTCCACAGGACAAATTGGGGAAACCCACACCGGCGGTCAGGGTCAGGACTATTATGACGCCATTTGCGCCGCCCGATTACGTGAGCGTGTGGGCAAAGAAGCTGTTGCTACTTTTGTCTGCTTCTTCTCCCCAACTTTGCCAGCCATCCATCCATCCCAAAATAGTCCTATTATCCCCAGCTTGGGCGCGGACCTCTCTTTCCTTTAGTTCTTTCCTCTCTGCGCAAGCCAAGTAACGCATGGGTGGTGCCAAGAACCCGGGCAAGGTTGGTCCGAGGTCCGAGGTTAGTTCTGGCCACTGGATTAGTGGCACAGGGGCTGCGGCGCGGCTGAGCGCTCAGGAAGAAGAGCGCCTCGGAAGGCGCCAACCGGAGGAAGAAGATTGTTGGTTGGGTTATCTCGTATCAAACCCAAGAGCGTCGTGGCTCTCAGGCTTACCGAGGCGCTACGAAGTGAGTGATGATAACGAACCACGGTTCACAGAAGTTCATCATTATCACAGGACGCATCAGAAATCCGATCGTAGCTGGATGTCTTTGTCCCGGGTTCAATTATGCACTCTTATCTTTGGGTCTAACCCTCTGATAACGATGACGCTCGCTGTCAAGTTGTAGAGGAAGCGCACTGGCCCTGTCGTGAATTGGCAATCACTGCACTCAAGTACAAGTACGTGGTGCACCTGGCATGCATTTGCTAGTGCGCACGGTACGAGAAATACCAACCTAGGTATAGCCTGCTTCAGCTTGGTGGGGGAACCTCGGAGCGTATTATTTCGTCCGGAGTTATTCTCCCAACTTAGAAGACCCTCGCCCTGGAACGAACAGTTCATCTCATCACAGAACAAAGAAGCAAGACCAGGGTTCACGATCGATGGCTTCTTTTGTGTGTCTTCATGGCATCCCTCCCCGGCCACAATAGGCATCGGAGAGCCGTCGGGTTTTCGGGGATAGCAGGTCTCGGGTGAGGGGCCCCAGATCTGCGTGAAGCGGCACAAAATGCGCAAGAAGACCTGGCGTTGGCGAACGAGAACTCTAAAATTCACCCACAGGGATATCCACGGATACTCTCAGTCATTATCATCGTGGCGCATCGCGTCATGCATCTTAGTCGTGTGAACGCGATCCGCACCGCGGGAGCCCGCGCTGCTTGGTGTTCCGCGGATGTGACGACTTGGCAGACACCTTCCTGGATTTTGGCAAGTTGTTCTCTTTCCCACATAGATACATACGTGCCCGGAGATCTGCGGCTGGAATGAAACAGGCGAGAGAGGACCCGTGTATAAGTTACCACAATACACGCTTGCAGCATACGTGATGCGTGTTCGATTGCTATCACCGAGTGTTAGGCCTTGCGACTTGGCAACCGGGCATTTGCGTGCGACTCGTACCGCGTACGTGCTGAGCTTCGGAGGTTCTAGAGCGCACCGTGTTCGCCTCGCGCTGTGTTCTTGATCACGCGCCAGGTCGAGACAAAGACCGTGGTAAAGATGATATTATACGATGGGTGTATCCAGTTGGACTAAGCAAGGCTGTCCTTGGTAGTGGGAAATATTATATATATACTTTGATTCTCGAGAGGCGAGGATGGAGGAGGGGACGGCACGGCACGGCAAAAGCCGAATGAGGGCAAAAGGGGAAAGATGTTTCGGCATGTGCCAGGCAGCGGAGGCGAGGCGTGTATGACTGTCCTCAGCCTCAGGCTATTGCTACTGCCGCCTGTGCCCACTGCCCTGACAATATTCTGGACTGCTTTCCTCTCCCTTGTAATCGCCGTGTCCATTTCATTCTTCAAGAATCTAACAATGGTTCGTGTCCTACTTTTCTCATCATGTCATTTTATCGAAGGGGGTGGAAAAACCCCGCTCATCTCCGCCATCTTTGATAACTTAGTCTCGGAGCTCCAGGAAAGATGGCGAGATCAGAGAGTTTGCTAAACTCACTGGAGCTACGTATGTCACGCTGTTTCCTTGCCTTATAGCACTTGTATCCGAAACCCGATTTCTTAGTACGCGGGATGCTAGGCGTTATCTTGATAGGCACCGACACCTGGACATCGCCGTGGAAGCGTACATGAACGCCAGGGAGAACCTTTTGCCGGCTCCTTCCTCCGGCCAACTTGAGAAAGTGTTTAATCAATATAAGGGTGTGCAAACCTGTGATCGTTCTGCTCTCAAAACGTCTTCCAATGCCCCGCTTTATTAGACCGTGACGACGACGATATCACTGTCGATGGTACCCTCGACCTGTGCAGTGATCTTGGCGTAGATCCCGAGGACGTCGTCCTCCTCGCGGTTGCCTATGAACTGCAGTCTCCACGCGTTGGTCGATGGAAGAAGACGGGCTGGGTACAAGGATGGAGAGGCCTCGGGTGGGTACACATGCACACACACACATCTTTCCGCATTCTCTTGCCCGTGTCCTAATTCAGCTTCCCCCCCTCGGGGAGTGCAGCGTTGACTCGTTCGACGGAATGAAGGCCGCGATACCCCGCCTGCGCAAGAAGCTAGGCTCGGATGCAGAATACTTCCGCCGCGTGTACATCTACACCTTTGACTTTGCGAGGTCCGAGGGCCAGCGGAGCGTCGCCATCGACATTGCGCTCGCTTTTTGGAGTTTGCTGCTCCCTCATGGTCTCAAGGGTGGCGCGCTGCGCCCACAGGACTATGGCGGCGACGATCCCATGAAGGCCGACGGCGCGTGGACGGAAGAGCACACGCAGCTATGGTACGACTTTTTGACCGAGAAGAACATCAAGGGCATCAGCAAGGACACATGGGCGATGGTGCGTGCTTTTCCTCCCCCCTTCCCCCCTTTTTTTCCCCTGCGGATGGTGACTTACTTGGGAAACGGGATCTACGCGTTACAGTTCCTCGATTTCTTGCGCACGATAGACGCCAAGTTTGAGATATACGATATGGAGGGTAGGTTTCCTCCATCTGTGCCAGCGCTCCGTTTTTTCTTTTGACAAATTCGTGTCACCCCTGCAGCCGCATGGCCGTCGACAATAGATGACTTTGTAGAGTGGGCACGCCAGCGCCTAAAGCCGCAGAGCTCATAGGGCGATATATCTTGGAATTGATCGTTTAGGACCTCCCTCGCATGTATAGCCCCATCGGGGAGTGATTGTGTTATAATCTGTAATCTCCCTCTCACGTCATGTTGTTCCGTAAATCTGTTCTACGCTCCTGTCTGTCCGGCTCTGTCGTGCCGTTGTTTGCTCACATGCCATGTCACCTCGGTTGTACCTGAGCGAGGGGGGACACGGGCTTCGATGTTGTGCGAGCACTTGTTGTCAATTTGACATTTCATGCCAGATTGGTGATAGCCTGGTATTACAATGCCGGGACGTACGATCACCACGATCGTCCTCTCGAGATACTGCATTTGCTTTGTTACGTGATGACTTGAAGATGTCGCTACAGTTGTATCATAACTACATGCGGCCTAGTACAGTAGTACCAATGTGCCAATCCCACGCATTTTCAGAAAAGCTTTCGAGGTTCCCCCGATATTGAAGGTAGAAACGGCGACTCTTTGAGCGCGGAAAGGCGCATGTGTCCATTGGAAACCGCGACGGCCGCCATGACGCTCGCCGCGTCACTACCAACGTCGCACGGTTCAATCCCGGCCAACGACGAACGAGAGGAGCAAAAGAAAAAAAGAAAGGAAAATTTGCTTACCTTGGGCTGCTGGCGCGGACTACGCACTCGGCGCCCGAATCGGCCACCCAGAGCACGTCGAGATACGCATGGGAGAGCGCGGTGCCGAAAGATTGCGCGAGGGCTTCTTGGAGCGCGCGCCGGATGAGCAGCGCGTCGGCTGAGGGTGGGGAGACGGAGAAGCGGATGTAGTGGTGCGGTTGCGGGAGAGGCGTCGGTGGTCCCGTCATCGTCATCATCAGCTTTACCGCGAAAAACGTGACAGCGCATTATCGTACGGATCATCATGTGATCAACGCGTGGATATTAAGCGCTCGACGCGTTCGAGTTGCTTTTGTCCCCACGTTCACGTACTTTTCCGACACAGTTTACTCATTGCGACTTCTGATACTTGCCAGGTCATTATTTTTTGGTGATCAAAAGAGGGTTCTTGCCACCGCAACGGCGGGTGTGGCGCGCCTGTGGCAGCCGTAAATCTTTCAAGTTCTGTCTCGCCCAACCTGGCCCATTCCGTTCGTCCATTTCATGAATAGCGTCATAGAAGCTGGTGGCCCACAGACTTCCTTTATGGCGCATAGATGACGGATGTGATAGAAATCTCCGGATCGGAGGAAGACGTCCGAATAAAGCCCGTGTCCAGGTGATTATCCCCGCTCTCGTCCCAAGTTTTCCCTTCCGTACTGATCATGAATAAACTATACATACTTCATCTTTGCGTCAGGAGAAGAACTTCGTCGCTTTCGGCCGTATCCTTCACAGTACCAGGATCGCATCCCGTCATCGGATCTTACGGTGGCGATAGTGGTCACGGAATAGAGTCGGAGGTTGAGCCGTGCGGACGGACTTTTGTCGATCTATCATTTGTCCCGAATTAATGGCAGATTTTCCTAGACCCCCGCACCATCGCCGCCCTAAACCCGGACTCGAACGTGCCCGCGTGCGCCGCATAATTCAGAGCAGCTCGAGCTCGGAAGAACTGGTTCTCGGGGCAGGCACGCGGATCAGACATGCCGCCGACCCCGAGGTTATCGAGATTACGGATAGCGAGGACGAGGCCGTCTCGAGTGGACGCGAGACGTTGTTCGTTCGTCCCAGGCCTCCACCAATCTTTGACGAAGAGCATGACCAAACAGACGACGACGGTCTTCTCGTCCTGTAAGTCGCCCCACTTGTATGAGGGGGAGACTCTGAAGTCTCGAGTCCCGCAGGAACGAACCCAAAAGTGCGCGGAGGGTGCTGCCGCGTCCCCAGATTCCAAGAGCCGCCCGTCCAGGACGGCCTGGCCATTCGGGAGCGAAAGAAGATCCCCACGGCCTCGTGCAAGCGTTCTCCACTCTCTCGTCCTTGACCACGCTCACGGATTCAGACACGGAAGACGTGCGCGCCGCGGCCGACCCCGCTGCGTCGACCGCGTTCCCCGCTCACCTCCTCCTTCGCCCTTCCGCGAACGTACCGGCCGCCGCTACTACCCCGAAAACACCGCGCAATGCGATGAAGCCGGAATATACGCCTGGGAGAACGCCGCGGACGTCCAAAAAAGCGCTGGCGCTGGCCGAGCAGGCCGAGCGCGTCGCTTATGCGCGGTCACTCTTTGACGAACTCAACCGGAGCGTGTTTGCTGGCGGTCTCCCGGCCGAGACGTCTCTGGTCTGGAGCAACCGTCTTCTGACCACCGCGGGGCGCGCTCGTTGGCACAGGTGGGGTCGTCTATTTTTTATTTTTTTTGGGGGGGAGAGGTGTTT
>QLOS01011764.1:0-32674 GCA_003313725.1 Russula sp. MG48
CACTCGAATGCGCGGCTCATAGACAACAATTTAGATTAGGTCCCTAGATAGTATTCATTCCATCATAAACCAGATAGTAATCAGGTCTCAAGTCGTTACTCTCTTCTGTCACCCCAAAACAAAATACCTCCTGCCGGCAGGAACTGAGGATATATAGGGCGCCCCAACAAATATTAGTATCGTCGCACCGCATTGATAATACGTTGAAGGCTCTCAAAACTTTCGCGCCAGCCATCGGCGTACAAAGCGCCGACAATGCCGCTTGCAACATCCCTAAGAGGTTCCCTCGAACGTTATTGTTAAATATACGTGAAAAAATTACAACCCACCAGGCCTGTAAAGGTGAACGGACTGGGTAGTCTAGGGGCCAGGGGATGGTCGTCTCGAAAAGCCATGGCCAGCGGTCGACAACAACGGCCTTTGGATTCGTGAGAGCCCGCAAGCCTTCCGGTCCACCTGGAGCAATCGCATTAGCCAACGAGAGCAGAATTACAAAGTATCTACGCTGACCGAATCTTCCATAGCCACTGGCCTTTGTTCCTCCAAAGGGGAGATCTTGACTAGAGGGGAAAAAAAATGTGAGCAGAGCCACACAGCGCTCGTTAAGGCTAGGGTGACATACTTCAGCTATGTGGGACGTTAGTAGGTCTTCCAAGATCTACGGGAATGGTACTCACGTAAAATACACCGAAGTCATTGATTGAGACCATGCCGCACTCCAAGTGTTTTGCGACCTCCAAGCATTCGTACTTGTCCGGCCCAAAAACACTAGCCCCAAGAGCGTACCGGGTATCATTGGCTATTTCAATAGCTTCCTCAATGGTGTCGTAGGGCATGATAAGCGCTACTGGTGCAAACACTACGTGCAAAACAGCGTCGATATGGATTTTGAGACCCAAGTACGAAAGCAATACTCACGCTCGTGTTGGGCAATATCCATATCCCGCGTGACTTCCCCGATGACTGTTGCCTCGAAAAATGCACCATTGTTCAAGTATACATGCGTGGCAGGTCTACCACCCAGGTCAACTTGCGCGCCCTGGGCGATGGCCGCCCCAATGCGGTCCTGGAGTGTCTGGAAGCGTTCACGGGAGATCATCGATCCCATGTCCACGCCGGTACCAACACCATCAGCGGACAAAGCGGCGCCTAGGCGCAAAGCACTGGCGCGGTTCAAGATAAGCTGGTAAACTTCATCGTACTGGGACCTGTGGACGAGCAACCGTTCAATGCCAATACAATTTTGACCTGCATTCTGACTGAAAACTGGGTGAGTGCAGTGCCCTCGCAGGGTTCAAGAGACGTACAATAGACCGCGCATCCAAAGACTGTTCCACTGCCTAATGTCTGTCCCTGGGAGTATGATTGCGGGGTCCTTGCCACCCAGTTCAAGAGTCACAGGTGTTAGATGTTGCGCTGCAGCAACAGCAATCTGGAAAAGGAGAAGGCTGTGGATCAGCTACAGAGGTTATTCATTCGAGGGGACCAACCTGCCGGCCAACAGTCTCGGAACCAATGAAGATTATGTGCTTAATTTTGCGCGAGGTGGTCAAGGCCTCTGCCTGATCCGGAAGGCAACAAACAAGCTTTTTTCGAGGGAGAAAGAAGGTATTTCATCATCACTGGATCTTGCTTTGCGGAAGAACATACCTGCACCAACTCCGGATCGAAGTTACAGGCCCGTAAACACTCCTTGATGACATGAACGAACCACATTGACGACCAAGCGACGTACTCTGAGCACTTGATGACGATAGCGTTGCCAGTAAACAGGGCAGCCAAAATGGGAGACCAGGAATTATGCAATGCTGAAGGAGATTAGATAATGCGACGAGAGAGGCATCAGAAATACATACGATAATTCCACGAGACTATGGCTGCAACCACGCCAAGAGGTTCATAATGTACCTGTGACCGTTTGTAGGCCAGGAGGAGGGGAGACGAACGCGTCTCGGGCCGCAAGTACTTCTCGCCGTGGCGCAGTAGCCAGTCCATCTTTGAGCACGTCGTCAGAATTTCCCCCAAGGCGGCGTCGATGACTGTGTCCTATATGAAGTGACGGGCTCACAGCCAATAGGACGTGTCACGTACGCGTCTTCCCCGTATCTCGGCAAGCAACTCTCGCACAGACCTCCTGGTTCTCCACAAGCCATTTCTTCAGGCTGCGAATGACGCGTTTGCGATCGGCGAATGAACTCTTCCGCCACTCATCTTGAGCGGCAGCAGCCCTGTCGATCTTTGTTTCGATTTCGACAGCATTGTCTGTCAGAGATGTGTCCAGGTGAAGACCTGTAGCAGGATCGAAGCACGTAATATAATCGCGACCCGCCATTTCTCCGGCATGTGGCGCAAGGTTCACATCGTATTTGTGGGACTCGAGGGTAGCGTTGGGAATTGATGGGGCATTTGACCAGGCCGGATCCGCTTGCTACAGAGAAAGTAAAAATTTTGGTGTCATACATAGGAAAGGGTCCGATAGTAACATCCGAACCTCGGGTGGCTCAACGCGAAAAGGTTTTGCTCTGCTTTGGGCATTCAAGTGACGTCGGACGACAGTGTAGATCCCGAAAGCAAAGAATAAGGTCAAGTGATAAATGAGGTCGCCAAGGTTTGATTCTTCATCATACTGATCTCTCAGTCGTCTTACTGTCGAGAAGGGGTGTACGAGGAAGGATATGAGGGTGCCCATGACCCAGACGAGGACAAGTTGAATTTCGAACGAACAAAACAAAATCGCGGTTCCACGCGCGCGGTCACGAGTGCGATGTTGACATCTATTTACAAGGTGATTGTGATTACCAATCCGATTTTATCATCACCACCTCCAGGTCGTTTGTACCATTTATACAACTACTACCTACTATGTCATATCTAGAAATAGTCATACTACAGGCTGCTATTCAGAATGGCAGTACTATGACTACTATCACATGTTGGGAATTGCAAAATATGTTTTTTTAAGCAATCAGAAGGTCTTCTGAGCTGATCCTTCTTTTCTGCAATAGACTAGATGGTAATAGTTGAAGGATCTCAAAAAAAATATGGGAGGATGGAATGTTTTTGCTTTGCCATTTCATGATTATTGTGCAAAATGTGCAAATTCAGAGGAAAGTGGTCTTGGCTGAACCTGGTATTGCACCCCACAGTGCAGGGACTTCAGTACATAATTTAAATATGCTATTCAACCATCTTTTGAAATCTCAGGTCACCCAGTATACTTGTAATATGAAGAGATCAGTGGATTTGCGTGACATTCCCTCATTGATCTCCCGGAAATGGCCGGAATGGGAAAGTCTGCTCTCTGCTACTCCGCGCGTTGCGACTGCCAGTGTGTGACGAAGTTTTGCAACTCCCTGTTTTTTGGGGTAGGCTCTCCAGCTTCCCTCCAAGATGCTTACTTCACATTCACTTTAAATCCTGGAATGATAGCCATCTAGTTTAGAGATTATCGTGTAGGCTCTGTCCTAAAAATCCGATTGAAAAACTCGAAGGTGCGGCCAATTACTTCCTATTCACGATTTGCTGAAAATTTTGCAACTCCCCGTCAATGATAGTAGTGTTACCAAGAGAGATACCAAACGCGAGAAATGATGACTCGTGTGTGGACCGCTGGGCTGCGCTTATGTTCGTTCTCGGCATCGAGTCGGCGACGTCTCTGGCAGAGACCCAGGCACTCTTCCCCCCCCCCCTCGGTACATTTAGCGTTGTTGATATGACTGCTGCGCGGACCCGAAGTTGTGAGAGTACTACCTCTGCTCTAGCAACGTTTTGCCGCCAAACGACATCGTCTCCGTCAAGAGGTGCCGAAGCCGTCACCTGAAGAGCTCTATGTATCAGTCTCGATAAACTGCTGCCCCGCCACCACGACGGAGCATTCACGGAGATATATCCCGACTGAAGTGCGTGCCGACTGCGACAGAAGGGATGAGGCTGGTCACGTCTCTGATTGAAAGAAGAGCGATAACACGAGCGATCGCCAGCGCTGGGAATACATGGCGCGGCCATCCAAATTATACGTCATGATCTGGTCTCCATCAGAGAGGATAAGTAACAGTAACGTCACATGTGTTAGATGAGAGAGATATCAGCTCTCGTCATGCCGCAGTCACATCTTCCAGCCAAGCCAGATAAAAGAGCCTAATCCAAGAAATGAACACCTAAATCCGTCATGAAAGGCTGTGTTGGAGATGCATACGCACCAAATCAAAATGTTACATATCACTACGGGTGTCTCAACACAGAGCATATCATAAACAAATCATACACGCAGATAATACTACCGTGAATCGTACAAAATATGTGCCAGATATCAAACTGAACGAGATGCAACGCGGAGAACAACATAATAGTAAGGCAGACGATACAATATCAGGGTTCACTGGCACCCCTAATATTGATTGATGGAACCCCAAATTAGGAGTCAGAATATGGAGGAAGTGTGTCATATTGACGTGCATCTAGATCTTCTGGGGCAAACCTCCCTAACGCAGTTACAGGGTCAGGCGTAGTACCCGCATGTTGGCTTGTGAAGGGTGGGTCAGCAAAATAGCTTATGGCACAAATACGGAGGTGAATCCTACCGTGCATGCTTGATGAGATCTTTCTGTATCTGCTCCAATTGGCCTTGTGAGTGAGGATGTCGACTAAAGGCTGTGAGCGAGTTGATGTGCGAATGGTACGTGTTAAAGAAGTGCTCGTGGTCCCAACTGGACTGTCTGCGTATGCCCTGAGACCACTCGCCAATGCAGCACTCTATCTGGTGACAGTAGGCGCCCTGTCAGCATCCAGGGCACAAACACATGTGCGATCAATCCTTACCACCGTGAGGACAAGGGCAATAGCCGGGATTGGCATCGTAGAAAAAGATTCATGGAAGACAATGCCGTCAGCGTCCTGGTCCCCAAACCAGATGATATTGATGGCCTTTTGGATGATGGGATGTCTATACGGAAGATGAGGAGTCCCGCCATGATTATAGTCCTGTGGGTATACGGGATCAGATCAGTGCGTTGCAAATCGGGAGGCGATGAGACAAACGCGGTAGATGAATGTCATGCGAGTCAACATTGTATGCGCGAGGTTTGCATTGTTACCTATGCTATGAGGAGCTTTACTCGTGTCAAAGCCGTAGAAGGTCTCTACTGTGTGCATAATATTCCTCTTCATCTCGGCGAGGAGATGCATGCTGCTAACTGCGAACTAAAGATTCACGTGAAGTTGTGCAGAAGTTTGATGAAAAATAAAAGAAACCAACCAGTTCGGGTTGGGATGATGGACAAGGATAGGTAGCCGTCCTCGCACATGCATCATTCCACACAGTCGTTGCCCATTCAGCACTCTTCGTAGGCGATGGGAACGCATCCTCGCAGGCAAGATGACATCGATAAAGAGATCGAGCGACGCGTATCACGCGGTCAAGTATAGTCCCTAATCCATGAAAAGAGTCAGGTTTGACTATCCCGTGAAACGCTGAAGACGAATTGACTAGATAATTGTGGTTGCATAGTAAACTGTGGTTGTAGTCCATTGTTCTGGCCCTGCAAATCGATGAGGTTGTTGTTTCTGGGAGCGTCATCCTTAGTTATCGGCAAAACATCAAACTGCGCTTACGGGTCATCAAAAGGTGAGCCGAAGTCAGAGAGAGCAGCTTTCCGACGCGTTTCCTCCTCGCTTAGCTTGATTGCTCTAGCGAGATCGGGGTCCTCAGAACGTTCCTCAGCGAGGCGCTTGCTCTCCTCGATGGCACGGCGCAGGTCGTCATCGCCCCCCGCTCCCCTCGTGCGGAGCGCATTGTTCTCGTCCCCCCTTGGCACTTGAGGTTCGCCGTTGTTGTCACCATCGTATTCAGCTTGGCCGAGCATTCCGTCACGCATATTCGTGCGTGAGCGGCGCTCTTGCGGAGGCGTGTTTCATCCATCAAGATATTTGTGATATCTTTGGCCTTTTGACGGACACTAGCACCTTGGTCCTCGCCATATTCATCGATATACTGGAACTCTTTGATGATTTCGATGATGTAGATGTATTTCCGGAAGTAGGCAACGACGTTTTCCGAGCCAGCATGAAGAAGATAATCGAGAAGTGTGAGGCACTAGCCGCGGGTAGGAGGTTTGGGTAGATGCTGTGCACAAAGTCAAGAGAATGCATACTTTGAAGACGTGGCGCCAATTCTTGCCCTTGTCGTTGAGACGTTTGTCCAACATCTCCATGATCTCGACAAAGCCGTTTCTGCGTATGTACGGTTAGCCTGAGAGAAGCCCGCACTTCAAGCGAAGGGGAACGCACTGATTGTAGGTCATCTGCGCGATCTCGTTCATCTGTGTGTCGGAGGGACCCCATGGATCGTTGGAAGTAGCCTCGCGAACCTTAGCCTGTACATCCGAATAGCCCTTTGTATAATTCTTCGCGACACGGAGCGCGCCTTTACTGAATGTTTTAAGAGACATGGCTCGATTGGTGAGAGATGACCGTGACACTGTCCACCGCTACCGACCGACCGACGACCCGAAGCAAACGGGCACTCTACTAGGACCATTGCACCGTGACGGCCTATCAATCGTGAGTCACGGAAGTCACATCACGCCGGCAATACCATTTTCATTCTCCGCTCTCGTGAGTGAAGAATCGTGATACGGTACCGTGATATCACAGTTTATCGGTACTGTATCTGTATCAGTGATGGTACGAAGGAGTCATCGTCCCCGTTGCTGACATCATCATAATCATAGGAGAGGACAGTGTAGCCTGTAGACCTGAGTAAGCACAATGTGGGTAAGGGTTCAGACAGAAAGCGAAAAAAAAAAAGCCCGTTCGTAACCAGGATCAGTTTTACCCGATGAGTGACCTCATTTATGCTTTTTGAAAAGCAGTTCGTATAATAGGGAACAGGTGTATTCATCGTATTGTGAGAAGGAAGGGAGGGAGATGAACTTACTTACATTGAATCGAATGAACATGAGCGAACGAGAACGAGAGAGGGTATCGCCTTTTATAGAAATCATGCAGCTCACGTCATGGCACGGCGCATGATGGGGATGGGCCCAAGCATCCCAACTCAAACTCCTCTTCTCACCACATCGCCCTTTCCTCACTACCCCGTACTTCGGCCAATATCAATTCTTTTAAACAATGTCCTCCAGGGAACCGATGTGGTACTGTCACGAAGTAAGTTTCACTCTTCATTTTACCCCTTCTTTCACTTATCCTGTCTCCAAGTGTCGTGCAGAGATGAGGCCATTGATGGTACGCAGAGCACTTCCCCACTCAGAAACACATCGAGCAGCGAAGCTAACAATGTTATCCAGGTCCCAGATCCTCAGTGTGCATCATGTCATGGCACCTTTGTGGAGAAGGTATGTAACCTGGTTACTTGCCCTTGTATCCGATTGACTCCCTTTTCACAGATCGAGAGCGAACAAGACGATCCACGTAGCTTCCAACAGTCAGGTCCTCCATTCGATGATGGTACTGCTTTTGGCGGCGGTCCAGGCTTGGACAACTTCATTAGTACGCACCAATTCTACGCTTGGCTATTGCTAGCAATCTATCTTTCCAACAGTGAACCTATCACAACTTATGAACGACCCTCGACCTCAACGTCGAAACACTGATGGTTCACCCTCACCCGAACGTGCAAGCGCAGTAAGTATCTGTTCCCTTAGCCCACCCAATTCTGATGTCTTGGCTTAGGGCGGAACTGGTTTCCGATTAGAAATCAATCGAGGCCCGGGTGTTTCTCGGACAGTATATCTTGGCGGCCCACCAACACTTGGTGGAAATCGGCGAGGGTATGTGATAATATGACAGTCAGCTCAGCCCAGCCTTCTCAATATAGGTCACAGGACACCGGGCGACGAGCGGCACCCAATTGGGGGCTCACTGATGGCCCAGTACCTGCTCGCTATGCTCGCTCAGCGTAGGGGTAGGGAAGGACCTGGAGGTCCCCTTGGTGGCTTCAACATTTCGGGAGGGCCTGAGGATGGAAGGTGGGGGGATTATGTCTTCAATCAGGAAGGTAGATAAATTTCCATGATCGTCGTGACGGTTGAGCTTACATGCCACAGCCCTGGACCAAATTATCACCCAGATCATGGAGCAGGGGAACTCTTCCCGCCCAGTACCAGCTACAGAAGACGTCATGCAGAAACTCCAGAGGGAAGTATTAGAGGAAGGATGTGAGTCGACGTCTAGATACTTCTTTGCCGATGTCCTGAACATCTGCAGCTGCGTTGTTGGAGCGAGATTGTGCAGTGTGTAAAGATCAGTTTTCGTTGGACACCGAGGACCCGGATGATCAAGTGATCGTAACTCTTCCTTGTAAACACCCATTCCACCAAGGTTGTATAATGCCTTGGCTCAAGTCCAGTGGTACTTGCCCCGTCTGCCGGTAAGTATTTGACCCCGGAACGCCGCCGTTCTACTTACACTCCCTTAGGTTCCAGCTCGTACCACAGCCCGAGCATCACCCGCCTGACGGCGCAGCAAGTGGGTCCGGAGGTCCGCCTCCCCTCAACCGGGCGACGCGACCGGATGCCCCACCAACCGGGGGAATGTTTGGTCAATTGTTCAACATTATGGGTGGTAGTGGCAACAGCAGTAGTGGCTCTAGGGCGAACCGGAATCCGCGTTCACACGAGGAATGGGAGCATGAGGACGTTCCTGGGGGATGGATGGATTAATTCATTAATTTTGCGTTAGCGTTTGTATTCATGCGTTTTACGGCACCCGTGAGGCGCAGAGTTTCTAGTGGGCAGAGTTCGTCGTCGACTTGCACGGCAAGCATGTATCTATCTATTACGGATGTTCCTGCAGACCCTATAGACGGTTGGTGTTGCAAGGTGAACCAGCCTAAGTATCCGGAAAGTCTTCTCTAAGTCCCCCAACTGGAACCTTTCAATCCACGGCAACACTTCAGATGTCCCGCGACGCGAATCAAATGCACGCTTGATCAAGCACCGTACTATACCAAAAGTAATGTACAAGGCATCCGCTAGAGGAACAGCCGCAGCTAATAGACAGTGGACAATACTTCTTCATCCACACTCGCACTCTAAACACTGAAGACCTGGAGATAGAGGCCGCCGCTTCCTGTTAATTACAGGTTGCTTTAGTGAATGGCGTAGTAGCGAGACCGACGCGGTGTTTGCCAGTGTCGAAGACGGAGTAGAAGCGCTCCAGGAATGTGTACCCGTTGATGAAGTCGAGGCCCGCTCCGGTGGGGGTGCCAATGTCGTTGACGACGAGGTAAATGCTGTCCGCCGTGCCGCCGATGAGCGCGTTGAGCGCGCGAGGCCATATTTGCGCGTTCGGGGTGAGCTCGAATGTCCTGCCGCCGGTCGTGAAGAAGAGCGGCTCGAGGTTGGCGAACTGCGCCGGGGTGATGCGGAGCAGGCCCGTGGCGGGGTCGAGAACGGCGCCAGTAGCGGTGCAGTAGCGGTTGAACGCGTCTATGCGGGCGGGCGTTATCGGCCTGTGATACGCATGTGCGGTGGAGGGGTTCGCTCAGTCACTTACCGGTCGCGATGAGGATGAAGGTGGTTCCGGTATCGACCACGCCGGCGGTGGTTGTGAGGATGGTAGTCGAGGCACCGTACCGGATGGACTGGTCGATACCCCAGAATTCGCTGGAAGGATGGGTCGTCGTAAGGGGACTATCCAACCCAGTTCCGGGTGAGCGCGGTAAAATCGGAGCAAACTCGCCACGCATACTTACATGAATGTGATCTTTCCAGTAAACTTAGTGGAGTCGGTACCGCCGAACGTCAGCTCGCCATTCTTGATTGATGATGTAGTTGTAGGCTCGAAGGACACTGAGACAAGATCGGAGGCGATGGCTCCTTGGCTGAAGAGGTTATCCGTGACCGTTGGGATACTGGTATTCTCGGCTGGCGAAAGAGTCCCAATCGTCAGGTCGGAAGGGCCAATACTCCAGAAACAGCGTCAATGCAAATTCATAAAGATGGAAGTTCATGCCAACCCTAGGATACCATCAAAGCCCTCGAAGCCGGTTGAATTTGAGGCGACACCTATGGACTGCCGGGGAATAACAAGGCTTGGGGCAACCGTCACGGTGTCGGTGAATTCTGTGCCTGGTAGAGTGTGGTAGGTATATCAAAGATGGAGGTGAAGTAGGAAAGTCACCAAAGAATGACCCAGAGCCATATGTTACAGACTAGTGGGTAAAATTCGTAAAGGCATTTTACGCTACACCACCGATCCGAGGAGGGAAATGTTACTTACTACATTATTGGGTGTCTGCACGCTGGTTTTAGTCTTGATGTAGGCCTTCCCTGCTCCCACCCAGGTATTGGAGCTTCCCGTGTCAATGAGGAGGGTGTCTAAAAGAAGTATGAGAACCGATGCAAGGCTTGAACAGACGTGACTTACAGGAGGTTGTGGGGTTACCGACGCCGACATTAGCTTGGTAGATGACGCCAATATTAGTCACACCGACGCTGACGATTGCGTCAGGACCCAGGGCGCCACTCTCTTTTGCTTCGCAGACGGCAACCAAGTTCTTCGCACGAGCCTGATCTTTTCTGACGAGGTCATTGGAACCAGTGGCATTGAGGTGCCTAGCAAAAGGTAACGAAACCGGAGCTTGACGAATAACAATGGGATCCGCTGCAATGCCGACGGCCAACAGGAGGAACTTGAAAGCTGTGAGTGAGGCGGTCGGGAACATAGCGAGAACTAGGACGGGAAGGTTGGCAGGAGGACGCAGCGAGATATGAGAACACCAACTCGTTCTTATGACTTGGATTACGATTGTCTGAGCCTGACGGGCGGGTAGGATGCAAACAATTCCCATAAATGCACCATACAACGGCTCTGTACATTCATGGGGCGTTCTTGTTTGCGTTCGCATAGCAAGCCTGGACGTGTTAGTGATCTGACGGAAAGGAGTTGGCGAGAAGAGAAGAGTAGACCGTCTCTATACGTGGGTCTGCTCTAAGTCTTTTTGTCTGTGATACGCAGCGGGAGATGGGAGTATGTAGCTCATTGTCGCGAGTCGTGTCAGCAAGTGGATTGCGGGGGATAACACCGCAGTTCTGAGCTATAGTATACGAACATGTCGAGTCAGCCTCGTACCATAAGCGATGAGAAGAACCCCCGCTCAGAGATAGAAAGCCAGCGAGTTCCAGATAACTACATGTCAGTGCCAGATCAACATCGAACGGAAGACTCTCTTGGTTTGGGCCACTAATCCGAAGACGGGTCGAGGCACACACGACACACTCTTCGCATCTAGCAGCTACCGTGACCACCAGAGGTTGGGAGCATACTATCCCCGCGTGTTCACAAAGACGGCGTGAGAAGGTCGCCATGATGGAAAGATGACTACGAGCCAAAGCGCCCAGCCTTTGGAGGGACTCCTTACCAGTGCAGTACAGTGAAACGATTGGGAAGAAGGCACTAGATTTACTTGACTAGACACCAAGTACTACTAACCATAAAAGCCGCAAAAGAACCAAGAACCGTGAGAACTAAGGCCGCGGCTAATAGCACATCAGGAGTTCCTGACTCGGACTTATTTTCAATTGGTTGTCCACCACGTGCTACGGAGGCTCATCGTATCTTGTGCTCATGGGATTTCTTAAGGTGGGGTCAAGTGCCAGACAGAAGCATGCGCTGTAATGCGAGTGCCGTATGTCGCGGATAGCGCCGCGGACGGCGGGTGGATTTCGAAGGGGACTACCACTGGCATAGGAATGACGTTCTTGTGAATAACTCAGATAGCAGCCCGACCCGCCAGTGTCAGGACGTAATATGTACAAGCTTCCGAGTCCATATGGTCAGGTACATCATTTCCTAATTCCGAGCAAGCCTTTCTGAGGCAATAATCGCTCAGAATAGCGCGAACAGGGTCCCAAGAACATTTCGGTACCAAAGTTTGATAGAGAAAGAAGTCCATAAAACAAGCTTGAACATGAGGTCATGTGAGTTGATGATGGCCCGGATAGGTTTTGAGCGTACGAATGTGAATGAAACATTCAGACTTGGTCGTAGTTCCCGGCTTCACATGAGCAAATTTCGCCCCTCAACCCTCCAGTTGGGAAGTAGCCTAATAAGCTTTGCGCAAATGGCGAGGAAGTGCGCGCGAGATTAATGACAGATACATTTACTTTTGTATAGGAAAGAGAAGATCACCTACATGGCACGGTTACACGTCGGTTGCTTGAGATGTCGTAATCAGAGTCCCGCACTGTCCAGACAGATTCTCCCTCAGCAACTTTACTGCCTCTTCTGCAGCACCCCAAGACTGCTGGTACCCAGCGGGACTGAAAGGGATTAATCCAAGGACAAGGCAATCGGGAGCACGTTCACTCACCCGAATCCGTATGCATGGACAACTAAAGTTGTCTTTGTGCTGCTGGGGATTCGGACAGCCTAGGGACCAGAGAATCCTCACTTGGCACGTTGAAAAATTGTGCCTCAACCCGCGGTCCTCCTTCACGTGCAGGTCGTAGTCCCACATTGTGGCCATGAATCCGCGTAGTGGGCTCAGCCAATGCAGGAACTGCCTCCTTCGCTCGGGTCAGGATGGCACGTGCAGTTGGAATGCTGAGTGACGTGTCCCAATTGTTGGGTTGAAAGGTGCCTCCAACTAAAACCATACCAGGTGTTGACGCTCTTGGTATCAAGTAAGTTGCTTCGGAAGGTTTGGTGGTATCTAGCATCTCTCATTACGAGCTCGAGCGATGTGGGGATATCAAAGTTGTTTACCTTCCAGGAATACGGTTACGCATTCATTGACGTTTGGTGCATGCACGAGTACAACTTGACCCCGTATGGGATACACCTTCGTATCCTCCACACCGAGAAGGGAACGTGCACCTGGAACGAACGTGCGTGAGCCCATCATCTCCCGGACCTGCTTTGAAGGCTTACCAAGTGAGGTTGCGTTGACTACTGCGCCGCCTTCTCCAGCAAACTCGCATACTTCGTCCAAACTGACGACCCGGCGTCGTACAAAACTGACACCTCTGCTCTCCAATTCGGATTTCAACCACGGAAGATAAACCTCAGGATTCACTGAATATGTGTCAAACTGCACTCCGCTCCTCGTGTTGGGCGGTAGGGCATGATCGCTAGGCAAGACATGGAACTGACACAGGTCAGGTTCGTCGCTAGTGATATTGGACCAACTCACACCGCGAACAATGTCTTTCCACCAAGAAGCCTTCGTTTCAGCGTCTTCAGCTCCATAATATATCCGGAATGGAAGTCTCTAAAGGAAATGTCATCCCCCAGGAGGAAGCAGACAGTTGTGTGAGGTCACGCACCCTGACTAACCCGGTTGATATCATGCTCCAAAACCTATCGCTGGAAGGCCATATCCGTAAGTCACAAGCACCTCGAAACTCTTTCTCAGCTTACAAGGTGTGTTTTTCCCAACGATTAAGACGATCATCAGCTTGCAGTGGTGACCAGTTAGCACCCTGGAGATGAGTATCTGAATACTGTCTAGGAGGTGACAACAGGTGACTCACAGCCCAGGGGCTAGCAAACGCTTGGCTACTGAGATCTTCAGGCATATCTCGCGCCACAATCGTGACCTTGAAGAGGTTAGATCCATCACCTTCTGTCAGGACATGCGCAACGGTGAGTCCAATGATGCCTGCCCCAAGTATGACAACGTGGGTTTGCGATACATGAGCCGGCATGCCCAACTTGTATGAGAGAACAGGGTTGAAACTTAAAGACTGCCGTACTAAATGCGCAGCTTTGTGCTAACTTTAAAGGGATCGAACCTTGCCGACCCGACCCGGATCAGTAGCGCACAGATAATCTGCCGAGGCAGACCGTGTCCCCCTGAATGTCACGGTGTCTGAAACATACAGTACCCCAACTCGGCGGCCGAAGTACAGTGACGTTAGTATTCCGAGGTTGGCGTAGTCATCAGACTAACTGGACGTCACGGTTGTGAACATTTGTTAACGCTGAGCGGTAGATTTATGTCGAACGTTGAATTGCTCCGAGTCAGCCTGAGCACAAGCCTGAGATATCATGATAGCATAATTAATTCGATAAACACGATTACGTAAACCCCACAAGCCGACAGGTGGCGGAGGTACTAGTAGATAGATGACGATAAGTTATTGCAGCTACTGGTTCAGTTCACGCTCAGAGTATGATACACATAGAGATGTGGCATTCTGAGAGGTCACGGACTGAATAACCATTAAGCACACCATCCTGTAAACCTGAACAACAGAAGCATCGCACCTCTCATCAGAATCAAATTGCTGCCGCTCCAAGTCAGAGGGACTATTCATCATCCCTTGTGTCACTGCGCCCTCTTCCACCAACATATTCGGTTGTGTCCGTGACTCCTTTTGCGACGTCTTTAACGCGTCTTTGGCTTGTCGCATCCACTCTTCTTCGTCTCTGCGAAGGGCACCGGGAAAGAATACCGGGACAAGCGACAACCCAGCTCCCGGTTCCAGGCTCTCCAGCTTCATAATGGCTTGGAAAACCTTGTCCTCATGTATCACACCTGTCGGCCACAGGTGGAACCCAAGAGCGTTTGGTGACCGCCTTGCGCCTGCTGCTATGACGTTTTGGGCCATTCCTAGTGCACCTACAGCGAATTGGTACCATGCATGGCTCTTGAGGCCGGCCACTGTCAATAGATGTGCTATCCACAAGATGGCGAAGGTGCATGTGGTGGCGATGGCGATGGCGGGTGAACAGTGCACTCCCCTTCCTGCGGCCAAATCTTCTAGACGAAGCCCAACGCCATCGCTGACAATCACGATCACATCCTTGCTTCCATTGCCTTGTGTTAATGAGATTGCCTCGCGTTTCCGTTTGCCATTTGGCGAGGAGAGCGGTCGCGCAGCCCATTTCTCTGCGCGCCAATGAGGGAGCGCGCCTGTAGCAAGGGCTAAGACGATTCCAACCAATGTGACGAGGAGGATGGCCCAATCGTCATACAAACCCCCAGGAATTGCGGCAATTCCGATTTGCAAGGGAATAACTGTCATGCCACTATAATATACCCAGTCATGATCGGGTCTTCCCGTCTGCTTCGAGGCAGATGTGCGGTATAAGGACACGGTCAGACCACGTTGGAGATGGTCATATTCCGACCGGTGGTCTCGCAAAAGCCGGCCGAGGGCCCAAGACTGATTCTGGCGAATGTGGCCGTTGCTGGCGTTTATAACGATGGAGGGGCAGTCGACATCTGGCATGAGGCGACCAGTCCCAACTGACGACAGGACTGCATTCACAGAGTATGCGACCCAACCAAAGGAGAATGCGACGGGTGTGATGGAGAATGGGCCAGAACCGGCGAGCTGTGCGACGGCGCGTTGCACGATGTCACCGCCAATGAGCATCAGGACAGATAGGATATCACCTGGACTCTGCCATTGGGACTTGACCGACTGGAACTGGCTTAGATGGGGTGAACGTGAAGCAAGCATTTTGTGATGAAGGCGACTCTCTGCTAGCAACTTTAATTTGGGAAAGGGAAAAGTGCTGGGGATGAGAACACAAATTACCACGTCCCTGAGTCATCCAGGACCTCTAGGTAGTCAGCTTGTATGTGGGATCGGCAGCGCTGCGGAACTCAGAATGACAACCCTACCCCCAATTTTTTTCGGCATAAGAGTCGGTGGCGCCGGTGCCACCGTACGCGCTCGGTGCGAAATGTTGATGCGGCGGCATAACATCAACAATTGTTCTAATTGAAGTAATTCCGTATGATAATTAGACCCTGATAGTTCTAAGTTAGGATGAATTAAGGCAGGACGTGCGAACTTATCGGTCCGTCGGTCGAAGGTGACGTGCTGCGAGCATATTTCGCCTTTCTAAATCTATTTCGGCGACCCGGGCCAAGTACCGCAGTTCAGCCGCATCGTCCTTATCCGTGAGCTCGATGTTCTCTGCTTGATGTCGACCCCTTGTGAAGGATAGCCACGCCTAGACCTCCCCTACTCTCCTGGGAGTGCACAGTTCGTTGTGAGTCAAAATGGTCAAGAGCCAAAGGTACGCGGTAGTATCTCTCCACAGCTCGCACCTTCCGAAAGGACAAGTTTCAGAGGTTCAATGTGCTGCCGGCAGCACACTCGGACTTCAGAACAGCGGTAATGAGGGATACGCAATCTTGGAGCCGATGGGACCGATAAACATTTGGGGAGTACTGGGGTAAGAAGCCTCAAGCAAGTGCCACATCCACCTGGCGCTTTCGGTGCGGTGACAATACCACTACAAGACCACATTGTACTCGCTCAACCATGCAGCAACCACGAGGGTCATGACGGCGCACATCCTACGCATGTTGGAGATGTAATTCTATTCCATGGCCCGCCCTGCGCTGAGCTGGACATGGGAGCCTACACGACATTGGCATTCCTACCAGGAAATCTCGTACTACTAACCAATAGCTACATGTCGACAAGCGTACAGTATATGAAACTCGGAAGTGAAATATAGTCGTCATAGAGTTGTCGTGCACTTGGCAATGACCTACGCGAAAGAACGGAAACAGCGAAAGAATGCTGGAATCCTAGGTTTGGTGAACTACGCTTTTTCGACAAAGGAGGACGAACTTTATAGATAGCTGTGATGCATAGCGTCGTTAATCAGCAAGTCTGACGCATGTATTGGGTCCAACTTGACACCCAAGTACACCCCGGGGACATACATCCTGCTCCCTGCGTGGCACACAACAGCCAGACCAGGAGCACCCATCACCCATAGAAGACAAGTTGACGCCCAGAACTGAACGTCCGCTTCTGGCGGGATACGTTGTTGAGGAAAGAAAAATCCCTCCGTCATGGTGACAGTAGCACCACAACCGCCGAAGCCTAGTTTATGTAGATTCTCTTGTAGAACCTCTTGCAAGTCCTCATCGTTGTAATCCGCTACACTCGGCAGACGTAACCACCCCCCTGCCACCTCTCTCCCACCGTCTCCAATGCGAGAGCTAGGCGTCAACAACGCCAGCCCCTTGAGCACAAGCGCGCCGCTGGCATCTCTGTACCCTGGCTGATTGACTCCATAGCTGTGCCAAGCTAACACGGGCCGCAAAACTTGCCGCGCAGGTCTCCAAGTGTACCCCGGCCGCATATCCCTTTCATTGGAGCAGAACATGAAGGAGTAATCGCCTTTGTCCTCGCAGGCCGTCATAAACGTATCGGCAAGCGTTTCGATGGTCGGATTAGTTGTACGTTGGGACGGCCGTTTCACGATGGTACCAATCATGGCGTAAAAGTAGTTTGCTTCTTCATGCCAAACTCTCGCCACCAGACTTGACAAGACCTGGAGTGCGGAGCGCTCGCAGAAATCTCCCATAAACCAGTCTGCGAGCACGCTTTCGAATGAGTCGAGAAAGGGGTAGCGGACGTGGAACTGGAAACCATCGAGTTCATTCCGTTTCTGGAAGGTCTGGAGGAAGTGTCCAAAATTGTTGAAAAATTTTTCACCATCTACCAGCATGTTGTCAACGTTCTCTCCGACAAAGTATAACCGTTTGCTGTTTGCGACCTCCTGGTACGTCCACACGCTGCGGATCCAGGAATTCTTCTCGAAGATGTCCAGCACGGAGGAATCGGGAAAATTCCCTTCACGGGCGTTCCAACGGGTCATCGCGTCGAACGCGCGAAGGGACTCCTCGGGGAGTACCGCGATCACTTGGGCGGCATGGGCGTAGATGAACCCCATGCTTTCGAGTGTCGCGCATTTGCGCTGCCGGTCGAGCGGCACGCAGAAAATGTCCTGCCAGATCTTCTTGCATGGGTGATTTCGCAACACAGCGCGCAACGCGGGCAGCGTGTGGTCTGACATCTTGACGTTGGACATTGGGGTGGGGACGCGTCCTGGTCCCCAAGTGTAGGAGACGCACGTGTACTCGGGTATCTGTGCACCCTCGGAGAGAACGTCAAGTGGCTCGGTGACAGACCATTGACGGCCCTCCAGTTCAAAACTGGGCCCTGTATGGTTGATAGGAACCTCGGTGAGGAGTCGGAACTCCATCAGAATGAGGTCGGTTGTGGGGGGGTGTTGGAGTTACAAAGATTCAGGGACCGGAAGTGTCGGGGATAGAATGACTCGTGGCCGAGGGGAAGGCCTCTGAAACTGTCTCGTTCGAAGCTAGCTAGAGTGAAAAATGAAGGCAAAGAGGAAACCTGCAAGATCTTTGGGGTTAATGCTTCCCAACTCCACAAGTCGCAAGCGCCTGAGTAATGTACATACTATATGTAGTTAGATAATATGTACGGCATGGTTGTGTTCAGTAAGACCCAAGCCCCTTACAGGTCTCGTGTCATGCCGATGCCATCAATTTGTAGTGGAGTATCATCTTCCAGGCACTTATACTAAGGCACGGTTGTGATGGGGGGAAGGTGGATACTGTACACTGAGTCAAGGTACTGTATACACCCGTCGTATAGGGTTGACATGCCTTGAGCGTGCCTTGAGGGGTATGCCGCAGTGGAGTTCAAAACCACACGACATCACTGTAGGTACGTAAGGCTACAAATGAACAAGTGCATACAGTGGATAGGTGTAAGGGCATACAATTTGTACTGTACATACATACTAACAGAATGTGATTCGAGAATACCGTAGCACAGTGCCGGGATTTTAAGCAAGAGTTAAATACAATAAGCGATCTCCTGAGATGAAAGCCGTCACGGACATACATGCATAATACACGGCGTGAGTGGAACCCTTCCTTGCTATTCCAGGAGCCTGATGCCCTAAACAGGAAGAAGTGCACGGAAGCCTAATGATAGATAACGAAAAGGGGCCTCGGAAATAAGGCAAGCAAACTGCCGCGTTGTCAAAGGCCAACATGCCAAGTCCATACCTCAATCCAAGCGCGCAGCGCCATGATACCTCTTGCTTTGTCCACCATTGACACCCCTTGGACAAATTGGTTCTAGCGGGTCCCCAAGCGCTGACGCATGGGGAGCGAGACCGAATCATGGTTTAGGGGGTGGAGAAAAAGCGCCCCCTGACATCATTATCCCCACATAATGACCTTGGTGAATACGATGCCTCCCCGTCCATCTGGATTGGCGATAAAGAGCGCCCCCAGCCGCGTGGCTGTGGAAATGCACAGAAGAACACCGGTCAGTTACAATTGGCACGGAGCAGACAGAGAGAAGCTTGCATACCTTCTGGAACCCCTTCCTCCCCACAAGGTGTAGTCACGAGGCCCGCGGCGCGGAAGGCGGTGCGCACTTGGCCGTACGTGCCTTTGAATAGGCCCTGACGGCTCTTCATGAGGCGCGCGTCTCCGCCCTTCGCACCGACGCACTCTTCTGTCTCGAATTTCTTTGTGGGTCTTGGCGGTGCTTCCATCCCCGCAGCCAGTACGGCCTTTGAGATGGCCCGACTCAGGCGATATAGCCTTAGCCGCGTGGCTTTCTCGAAACCGACTTGCGTTGCTTCCTCCGTCTCCGGTTCGATCGAGGGTAACGATGGGGTCCCAGATGGAATGTCGGAAGTCGTCGGGAATGTTGGAAATTGAATGTATAGCCCGCCTGTACGGTGCGACAGACCATCTTCTGATGGAGCCGTGGGGATCGCAGGCGTAATAGCGCCTGTGGTTTCGAACCCCACAAGGGTTTCTTCTGATGCCGAAAACACATCGCTGAAGATCTTGAAGTGTCTGTGGGCCGAGTTGCGCGCGTCGGCAGCAAAAGATGCTTTTCGGCGGATTACCGGGCGTGACTCCAGCTCCTGCGCTTCTGATTTCATTCTAGCATCTGCGATGAACGATGTTTTGCTCCCAAAGAGCTTGAGAGACTTGCTTCGCACAGGAAGGGGTACAGACGGCAGTGGTTTGTATGTGCTAGTAGCGGGCAGAGTATTGGACCTCGAGAGGGATGGCTTTGAAACGAGATCTGAGGCGTGGTAGACAACATCGGCATGAACCACAGGGGGGCGGGGTCCAATGGAAACGTTCGCAAACTCGACGACGTACGGGATCCCGTAGGGTGTGACTCTTACTTCAATGTTGGAGGGCATTGTAAAGGAGGGCTGAGGAGGGGGAATGAATTTGGCTACAGGGGCTGCCGCTAAGCGATAAGGTTAAAAAATTGGGGTGCGCAAAGACTGATTGTATGTATGTATGAACCTGCTTGATAGGATTGACCTGAGACGGAGAAAGGAAGGGAAGAGGCAGGTGAGATGGCGCTCATCAAATACATCAGACCTCGAGGATAACACGTTGCAAGGTGCACGTCCTCAACGCGCACAGAGAGCGTGAGACCCAAGACGGATGAAAAGGGACGTGGAACGTGGCCGATATCGGCTGCTGGTGTTCGTTTGCAATCTGTCGATAATCACAGGGTGAATGAACATGGAACGAGTGGATACCATTATTGCGTATAAAGTCATGGACGATCATGCGAGAACAGGACCGAGACAAGGCGTTCGCCCAATCAATGAATGCCGAGTAGAAAGCGGGACATCTCGCAGGCTTGTCGGAGCCCTCACGCATATCTCTTGTACGATGAGGGTTGGAATGACGCGCTGAAAGCCGAAGGTTGCTAGTATGCTGAGGCCGGCGGGGTGGCGCGACACGCCAATGCCTTATCAACCAAAACGGGGTGTGGTTACCTCGACGGGAATAAGGTTCGATGACACTTCTACAGCAAACATGTCGGGGTGAACGTGGGTAAGGCGCATCACACTGAGCAGGAAGTGTTTCGAGTTCGAGGTTCGAACGGAATATTTCATAAGCTTCCCTTGAGTTGTTATTGCCGGTGAATTTGCTAGGGGTGGTGTCGGAATAACGATTCGATAAAAAGTAGTTAATGATTGCTCTCCTCCAGACGCTAATCACGTTGTGGCAACTTGTCCAAAAATAGGTACGGACCTACGAAACCTCGAAAAGCCAGACAAGTTTTCTAAAGAAGGAAAGTGGAGGCAACGAGCGATTTCTGCTCCGAAGAAAAAGCTAGCGTCACCGAAGTAGGGTATGAAATGGGATTCGAAGCGCCCTAATTGTTGCGAATAGATTGCGGTCTTAGGGAGATAAATGGATAATTGGCGCGTGAAAAAGAGGATGGTGTGTGGACTAAAGTAAAGATGAAGAGGAAAAAAGAAAAGAGGGACTGTATTTTCGGTATCGAATGGGGACGATTACGTGACACGATCGATGAAACGAGATGAGGTGGGGGAAAATACGATTGGAGGGAATAACCGGTACTTGTAAGAGGGATTTTACAACAAAGGTTGATAATTATCAGCGACGACGACGAATGAGCCGGTGGTCGGAAGGTTGAGATTAGGTTTTGGTTGACTGAGGCTGAGAGCTGAGAGAGACAAACGGGACGGACGATGATGTCATCGGGAGGTTCCATTCCCTTTAAAGGGAGACCACTCATCGCAGAAAAAAAATGCAAAAAAGCAACTCACCCTCTTGGATAAATTTACTGTCCTTTGTCCCTCTCGCAAGTATAAAAAGACCAGCCTGAGTGAGCATCCTCCCCCCACCGTTATTTACCCGCATTTAAATGGCTTCACTAGCTCGAGACTTCGATTCACCCAACTTCGAGTACTTCCCTCCAACACCCTCTCCATCGGACGACGAGTCTGACGTTAACAAACCCACACAAGAGGCACATTCATCAATGTCTAACGGTGTTCTCAACCCTTCCCCTGCCACCAAGCCCAATGCTGGTCCCGCGGCCCATACCGCACCGTCAAAGGTAACCCTCCATCTGGGCCACCTTCCATCGAAGAAGGATATCAAAGGACCATGGCCACGTACACCGACTCGCGTAAGCTCCCCGACTAATTTCATACTTCATTGCCAGAGGTTAACACATATTCTATAGGTTGACCCAAACAACCCTCCGTGGCCTGCATACCGTGGGTACCATGAGTATTCATTTGCCCACGCCACCATGGGCGTTCGCCTCCCTACTATTCTGGGTAAAGCCATCGACGACGCCACCCGCACTCTAAATGAGCAGTCCTCCGAGGAGAAAATTGTCGATTTGGTTCAATGTATCGAGCGCATGGATGTTCTTATGCAGGACCTGTCTGGTAATCAGAAGCTCCGGCCCATCATCGACGACGGTGAGGCGGACGTCGCCTTGTGGAACAAAGAGATTGCCATGTACTTCCAGGGTTTGTCCGCCACGTTATCACCACGTGTCACATCCCAACGGTGAATCCCTCTAGGAAAGGATTTCATGAATGCTCCCTGGCTTTTTGCTGAGGCTTACAAGTATCGTCGTCTCCGTGAGGCGTTTACTGTCAGCAAGTATTGGGGTGATTACGATGTATTTTATAGACAGAAGGTGATGGTGCCGCTTCTGTTCCTCTGTCGATGTTATTGACATGATCATTTGTCAGTGTGATACCTTCTCTCGTTCATCCGATGCCGTCTTCGAGCTGTCGATGCGCTTTGCTGAGCCCTTCACCCAGTCCGGTAAATCTCCTGAGGCAAGATCGGAAGCCGAGCGTCTCATGTTCCTTGAGCTGACGCAAGGTTCGCGTCCTTCTGGTGATGAATGATTGTTCATGTATTCACGAATTATTCCCGTTTCCAGTTTGCCTCTGGGGAAATTCCACTGACCTCTCGCTGCTCATTAATATGACCGAGGATCAAATCAAGTCCTTACAGTCCACTGGCGGTGACCACCTCGCTGCGACTGAGAAGAACATCCTTGGAAACCATCTCAACCAGTTGTGGGAAACTGTAAAGGAACTTCGCGACAAGACAGGCGGACGCATTGACTTTGTTCTCGACAATGCTGGCTTTGAACTGTACTGCGATTGTGTTTACGGTTCGTATGACAAACATGCGCCGTGTTAGAGTCATCTGAATCGTGATATCAGCCGACTTCCTCATTCAAAGCGGCCTAGCGAAACAAGTCCGTTTCCATGGCAAGCGATACCCCTGGTTTGTTTCGGATGTAACCAGAAAGGACTGGGAGTGGCTCTTCAACTCGATGGTCTATGGTCACCTTTTCCCAAAGGCAACTGAGCAAGAGCGTGAGTCTCTGCGCCGTCTTGGCCTGCGCTGGAAGGTATGTGAGCTACATGTCAGTATTCAAATACCGACACTCACTTCTCCATGCATGTAGCAATACGAGCGCGAAGGCAAGTGGGTTTACGAGCAGCACCCATTCTGGTGTACCGGTTACACCTTCTGGGAGTTGCACAGCGAGGCACCGGATCTTTTCTTGCATCTGTCACGTTCAGACCTCGTCTTCTTCAAGGGCGACTTGAACCACCGCAAGCTCACATACGATTGCGCCGCACCCGCATCGACGCCTTTCGATATCGCCATCGGTCCCATGGCGAGCGCTGCAGGGGCCCCAAAAGTCTGTTCGCTCCGCACCGTTAAAAGCGATGTCGTCGTAGGCCTTGACAGCGACGAAACTGCGGAAAGACTCGACAAGGAAGAACCTGGTTGGAAGATCAGCGGTAAATATGTAAGCCGCTTTGCTTTCGTTACTATGTCCAACAGTATTCACTTGTGATTTTCTAGGCTGTTGTTCTCCTCTCTGAGGGACGGCCCGGAGAGAAAGTCCGCTTCGCGTAGAAATTCAAAATCCTTTTCTCTCATTCATTCCCCTACGCTGTATCGACGGACGGCCATGATTCCATGATTCCCATGAAAGCGCAATCGTCTTTTCATTATTTCTTGTAATTGTTACCTGTATTACACAATGCGCGGCAATCACTTCGCATCAGTTCTGTCCATTACCACACCATCTGCGCCTGCATCCCGTACATTAACCTTTCCTGACGTCGGGGTCTGTCCCCTTGTGTAATTCAGTCATGCATCAGCAATCCAATGGAAGTCTCATGTTGTCCACATCAGCGCAGGCACAAAACTCCGCCTAAGAATCCATTTCTGCGTCCAATAGAGACCGGAAGGAATCGGATAGGGCAAGTGAAGTTACCTTGGTAAACAAGATCATGATAGAACGAAATAGAACACTCACCATCACTGCAATGTTCAGCCACCATCGAGGTCTATAGTATAGATACAGTATGCTTCGCGATCAAATCTAAGATTGAATAGTTATCCCCGAGGGTCTTAATGCCCTGAGTTGGTCAGTGTAACTTTCTCTATATATAACGACTTGGTTCCTCGACGGGAGCTCGGTCACTCGCCAGCAAGTTCTCATCCCCAAGGTAGCTAGAATACAATTAAAAGCTGAGCGCTGATGGCGCACGCTGATTAATCGCGAAATGGGTGGGATCGATCACTCGTGAAATTTCTCTTTATTTGAATTCCGAGTCATCACTGTCCAACTGTAACGTACCTTCGTAGATTCCTCGGAACATCTCTTCATCAACCCGTACATGTAGCCCCTTCGAAAGTAACGAAGGGAAATAGTCCCATTTCTCGTGTCAATTCCCGAATAGGTGCCTGGAAATTCCGATGGATTCTCCGGAGGGGGTGTTCGGCATTGCTCACGAGTCGCATTATCAAATTTGGGGAGACTTTGGGTTGATCGTCGAGCGTGCACGAGGCTGTCGGGTAGCGGGAACAAAGGCCAGAGGAGGCGATATGTCCCGGCAGCGCTCGCCGGGGGAACGAATGGGTTTGATATACTGTAGCTCACCTCACGCGATGGGTTGTAGAAAGTCGGAAATGGCACCTCATTCCGAGTTCGCAATAATTTCTGGCCGCCCTTTGTTCTTCCGAGATTCAACATACCTCACTGTCCTCGCTTGGGAGATGGGGCATTGTCAGCGATGGGGGTCTAGACTGGAAAGCGTCTGCTACGGCGGCCAGTGGAACCAGGAGGTGACGCGGCCGGAATCGGAGTGTGGCCCGGGCCGGATGCGTGAGCGCAGGGGAGCTAGGGTTGTAGCGTTTTTGAGCGGCCGGCGAAGACAGGCGAGGACGAATATTGAGTCCTTGCGCCCGCCACTCGAGTGACTCTGGCTACCGAGGTCTTCTTATCTGATGCCAAAAAAGCCTTCAAAATCCCCTTCAGGCTCCTCTTTCTTTCCGCCAAATGACCAGGCAACCTACAGAGACCTTCTACTATTCGAAGAGCGACTCAAGACCAACGCACTCATCCTCAACCGTAGAAAGTCTCGCTATCAATGTGCGTTTCATGTATCGCCCACAAAGCACTCTGACATATTATTTCACACTTAGTCTTTCTCGCTCAGTTGATATTCGCCATCGTCTTCCTGCTTAGCGAGGTCCTTCTAAATACATCATTCCTCTCGACCCCCTACCAGCATTTCCTTCGCCTTGTACTTCCAAAATCCTACGGACCGGATGTCGAAGTACGTCTACATCCATACGTCGCCTCCGGACTCCTTTTTGTTTCCGTGACGACCTTGCTACTCTTCTTCGCGACTGGCCTTTACTCCGAAAAGATAGGCTACGCCAATCGGTGCGGTCACAACTACTCTCTTCGCATGCCCCCATTCACTTTAAGCAGTTATGTCCATCACGCAAACCGCGCGCTGCGAAACTTTAATATGTATCTCAACATGCGCCAAGCCCCTCGCAGGTCCCCATACAACCCACTCTCGTATCTCTTTCCCCGTCCTTCTTCTCCTAGTGGACCAACGTCTTCAAACCGGGCAAGGTCTTCTTCTCCAACACGACTGGGAAAACGCTCATCCTCCGCCGTCCCGATGCCGTCGATACCACCGACTACGAACCCACGAGGGGAGCTTATTTTCTCATCCCGCGTGGGCCGGGGCTTCCGAGATGCGTACGAACGATACCGCGCGGCCTTCGAGCGCAAACGGGATGAGCGTGAGCGGCAAGCCGCTGCGCGCACTTGGACCGGATGGTTCTGGCAGAAAATGCCATGGAACCGTGCGCCTCCGCCGACAACGGACTCTTCTGCGTCGACGCCCTCCCGGAGTCGTGTCGGTTCATTGGCTACAAGAACGCGCACTGGAGCACGTTCATCGAATGGTTCGTCCGCCCCGTCGAGGAGGTCAACACCAGCGCAGTCTTCAGAATCTTCCGAACCAAGTCGTGGAAGACCTACAGCACAGCCCGTTGGTGTATAGTCTATGGTAAAACCACAACCTGGGATATGTTATACCTCTAGATCTCGGAGAACTTGTTAAGTTATGCTGTACTGTAGAGTATTTATACACAGTTAGTCAACATAAGGGTGTTTTACGAGGACATTCGTGCTAGGCTAAAGACTCAGACACAAGAGCAGACACAGTCTCGGGCCGCCTCGGCAGGACGCGATCATGTGATGGAACGCGGTGTCACGTTTTAACTGTGTCTGATTACCGTTGACCCCACAGGCTACTCTACATCCACTCCTAATCCTCACTCCCTTCCTCATTTCCTCGCCGTGATGGCCTGGAACATCGACTATGAACACGACTCAGAGGAGGTGGTCATCCTAAAGAGGCATATTGCGGAACAAGGTTGTTGGCGTCTTCATCTAGGATGTTGCCAAAACTTTGTCGACTCACATTCTATTGCTGTCTCAGACAACCGTTACTCGACTCTCCAAAGTCAACTGATTAAGACGAAGGATGCATTGGAAGATAATAAAGCCGCGCTTGATGAAACCACCTGTAAGGTATGCTGGGAGTTCCTCGACATCTAGGTCGATATTTGAACGTGCGGTGGTCATCTAGTTGCGCCTGGAGGCTGATAGGGCACTTTGCCTTGACGATCAGCTTCGAGAATGCAAAGAAAGACTCGATAAAGAGAACTTCATGCGTCAAAATGCAGATCTGGCTATCCAATCTGCTTTGGAGAAGGGCAAACAAGAGGAAGCCACTCGAAGAGAGCTCCAACAGGCACTCGAGTCTGTCTCTTCTCGCGAGACCTCTTCCAACGCCGCCCTGTCGAACCTAAAAAGCGAGAAGGCTGCTCTCGAGCGTCGCACGTGGGAACTCGAGGCGAATCTGCAACAAGTTATCAGTGCGGCGACTCCCAAGCGAAGAGGTCGCGCACGCTCGTCCTCATTCTCGGACGTCCGGATCACCACGCTCGAGCGAGACCTCGGGGAGTCCCAAGCTTCGGTGACGGAGCTTCAGGCTGAACTTGCGAAGGCTCAAGAGAAACTTAGGCGCACCGAGGAGGACCTGTTCCGAGTCGAGAACGAGAGGACGGTGCTTGAGCGCCGGACAGGTGGCGAGATGAAGGATATGCAAGAAATGTTAGCGAGTAAGGATGAGGAGATCACGCGGCTGTTGGGTGGGGTGGATGTTGGACTCGCGCAGGAGCGCGAAGAGGAGCTGATCCGGAGAGTAGAGGAGGAAGAGGCCAAAGTACTAGCCCTGGAGCGACTATTATCGGAATCCCGGGATCTCAAGACTATGGAGAGTGCACTACAGAAAGCCGAAAAGCGACTCGCAGCCGAGATAAGCAAAGCCAAAGGCTTGGAAGAGAAGAATGCTGGTCTTAATAGGGATGTGAAACGGGTGCGGGACGCGCTGGAGGAATCGCGCACCCATGCCCAGAGCCTCGAGTCAGCATTAGATGACAGGGCTTCCCTCGTCCACTCCTTACAGGCCCAGGAAGGGTACGTTAGTGGCTTCTCGCTGTCTGACGCGTTCTCATCATTGCAGAGTTCTTAGGGCACAGGTAGACGCCCAACAAGAGGAAATTCGATCTCTGAGAGCTACTGAGTCAATCGGTTCGTTCATCCGACCCGTTCTTCAAGAAGCGACTAACTAGCTCGACATTTAGGATCCACTTCGAGTACTCAATCAGGACACGGCTGGGTGGGCGTCGGAACAGGCGGCGTTGGGCCAGTGGAGAAACTCCTTGCTGCCGTGGACCGCCTAAGGAACGAGCGCGACGAATCGCAGCGGCAATTCGAATTCCTACAGGCAGAATCCATGTTTACCATCAAGGCGCTTGAGGACAAGATAAACTCTGGGGTTGCAACAACGACAGTGGCCACAACCGCCGAGGATCCTCGCATTTCCCAACTCCAGAGTGAAGTCCAGGACCTTCTCGGGCGATTAGCAAAGACCAGCTCGCGCCTACATATCGACTCATCCTCATCAGCGACGGAGTCATCTCGCCTTGCCCTCATCGCTTCCGCGTCCCTGGTGATGGTGGGCCACCTACAGACACGTGTTGATCACGACACCGTGCTGAAAGACCAAGCTCGCGTTGAGATCTCTGGCCTCCACTCTCGATTGCAAGACACTGTTGGTTCACACGACGAGTCCCTTCGCACGGCTCATGGTCTGCAACAGTCATTACACGACGCCCAACAGCAGCGCAACGACCTGCTCCTCCAGGTCGAACACTTGCAGTCTCAGGTCGCAGCAAATGGTCGTATTAGGGAGCAGTACCGAGAGTTGCAGTCTAATCTCGAGGGTGCGATCGCTAGGCTCTCCGACGTCACGAAGGCCCTTGAAGATGCGGAATCCGAGCGTAATTCTCTCAAGGTGGAGCTTGTCAACCTTCAAGGGGACATGGCATTAGCCCAAGAGGAACTGAAGCAGGCTGAGCAGCGCTACAGTGATCTTCAAAATCAACAACTCTCCTCTATGTCGTCTACACAGGTGAACCGCAAGTTGAAAGAACAAATCGAAGAACTAGATGGCCGTGTTGCACGTCGCACAGAACAGATCGGTATCCACCAGCACGACATCAAGCGTCTTGAAACCAATCTCAAACTCCAAGAGGATCGCATTGGTGAGATGACAAGCGAACTCGAGGTTGCAATGTCCGAAAAGGAGAGCATGGTTGAGGATTGTGCCGATGCGCGAGAGGCGCGGGATCGTGCCCTCAAGAAGGCAGACGACCTGGAGGACGCTGTGGCAGCTCTGGAGACGCAGCTACAAGCACTGGAAGAGCAGCGCGAGATCGAGGTGGCCACATTGGTCAAGGTCTGGTCTTCTACGTTGGTCCAATCACGGTCATCAACGACGCGCCTCCATGCCACCGCTTACCAGGCGACCGCCGCGAAAGCAGACATAGCGCAAAGACTCCAGTTGGTTTCTGCCGAACACAATTCCGCTGTAGAACTTCTGCACAAACAGGCTTCGCACCTCGGCCTGGCGCAGAGTGTAGCTACTGCCCACAGAGAAGAGGCTCGCGATGCCGTCGTCGCCCTTGCCGTCGTTCAAACGGCCAACGTGGAATCCCGACGCACCATGCGGTACGACCGAGACAGGATTTGTGCCCTTCTCTCTGCCACTCGGGATGAGCTCAACACTCGTTGCGAGGAGATCAGTTCTCTGCAAGATCAGTTACAGAGGATGCGCGCGCAAGGCCTCGCAGAAAGTACCGAACAGCAATCGACACATTCTACGGAGGTCAAAAAATTACGGGAGGCCAACACGAACCTCGACCGACTTCGCGCTGAGCTGGAAGACGAGCTGGAGCAAACGCGGAAAGGGCTATGTGTCACCGTTGAACAACGGGATCAACTTCGCGCAGACAATGACGCGATTAGTGCGCAGATCACTCAGCTCCAATCAGACCACGCGGAACAGCTCGAATCTCTGCGAGGCAAGCTTCAGCAAGTTGCGGTAGACCTTCAGGAGGCTCGGGAAGCGCATGCCGCTGCAGAGAGTGCCTGCTCAGAGCTGTCTGCAGCCAAAGCTGACCTGGAGAACCGTCTCGACTATATCTCGCAGCAACAGGACACGGACAGTGAACTGGTTGCCGAACTCCAGAGCCGTGAAGCTGACCACAACAAGCGGTTGCTTGATGTCCAGAATCGCCTTGACAAAGCTATGGAAGAACTTCAGGAAACGGCGGACGAGAGGGAGGAACTTGAAATTGCTCTCGAGCAAACAAAAACCGAGCTCTCCAAGGCCAAGGACGTCATGGAGGACCATGTCTCCCAACTGGTGCAGGAGCGCGATGCGCTCCAGGAGAGTCTGGACCAAGTCGAGTCTCGGCACGCTACTGAGGTGGACCAGGCCCAGAGTCGCTTGCGAGATCTCCAGGCCGAGGCCAAGTCGCTTCGAGCGCAACTGGACAAAGCGATCGCAGATCATAAACGTATTCGTGCCACTTTTGAAGCGGAACTCCGAGAGTCTATCGAACGCTATGAAGTATCAAATGCACAGCGGGACGACATCAAAGTCCAATTATCTACTGTTGAGGCTGAATACGATGATGTGGAGGCCCGCCTTCAAGCTGCCCTGGAGGAGAAAGACACACTAGAGGCCAAGAACACGAATCTTGAGTCTGAGATTCAACGTGCTTTCTCTATGCAGCGATATCTCGAGAGCCAACTTAAGGACAGGTCGGTGAAGTCTGTATTACGTGCCTTTCTCTCGCGTTTCTACGATCTTTTACAGTGCACATGAGGCTACCGCCGTGAAGACAGAGCTCGAACAAGTCAGGGAAAATTTCGCACATGCTGAACGGGATGGCAAAGCGGCAGAAATGCAACTTACTTTCCAGGCGACGCAACACGAACAAGCGATTGCTTCCCTCAAGCGGGAGATCCAGCTCCTGCGGGCAACGCCAGGGCAAGATGAAATAGTTCAGGAACTTGAGGAAAAAATCGGTTATATGGATGAGTTGATGCGCTCCAAGACGCAGGAGATCGAAGAAAATGACGACCGCTTCATTGAGTATGTGCTCCAAACCCGTCGCTACCTGCACCGATTGAACCTATCATGTCTCCTAGACTCCATAAGGAGAAAAAGAAGTTGACTGCGAAGGTCGAAACACTCACCCGGAAAGTGCAAACCTTACAGACCAAGCTGGCAGCTCTCAGGGATGCTACACTCAACCAGAACCCAGCGCAACCCATCGCGTCCACCGCAAAACAAAGCCCTCCCATTAAAGAACCTGTTGCAGCCGCCCCAGTACAGTACACCAAATTGTCGCTTCCCGTCTCCTCAGTCACGCCCGGCTCTCCACCTCGTTCTCGCGCCAGGTCCGGCCCTTCTGCGCCCCTCGGCCCCAAGACGCCCGACCGCGGACCTCCCCCATCCGTTTTCCGTGCGAAGACGCCTGAGCCTGCCAAGGCGTCCTCCTCTAGACCCCAAGATCCACTGCCAACAGCCATAGTTGTTGGTAAGAAGCGAGCCGCTCCAGACGATGGGGACGAAACCGAAACTGTGCCGGTCCAGGGATTTACTTCTGAGGGGGTACTTGCTGCTGAGCGCAACGTTGCCACACCAAGGAGACGAAAGAGCCCCCGTACCGGCTTCACCCCGGTTCGAAACACCACAACTCGCCCGTTGACGACACTCTCGACGGAGCCTGCTGCGCAAGCCGCCGCACCTCCCATTATTTCTGATGTCACGAACAGCCCGCGAGGTCAGCCACACGAAGCAAAGGCCAAGCGAAGCTGGCTGGGCACGCATAAGTCGAGATCTACACAATCCAGTAATAACGGGACAGAACGGACAGCTTCAGCACGGCCTGGCGCCGTTGAAAGAGTTCGCTGACGCTCTACTTTCTTTTGGACTCTTAGTGTCTAGTCTCATCGCTGTCGCTACATGTATCGTTATCCGTCATGTTATATTTATTTCCAATCACGCTTGAAACACATACACATGGTTTATTTCTTACGGCCGTGCCTGACTCTTGGCGACTCGGATACCGTCATGGTGACGGAGGCGTTGAAATTAATCATCCATCCGACTTGCCGCGAGCCGGACCACTGCCAGTGAGACACTCGACTGACTCAGGGCCCCATTCCACGACTGAACGCCCAGCTCAGTACAATTAACTCCACCAACTCGCGGATCTCAGTGAGGAAATAGTATACCAATCTAATACTCTGGAGACTCGGATTACACCATGTTCAAAAGCATCGGACGTTCTCTTCCTGATTTCTCGACAGACTTGCGAGAAAGACAAGATTGGGAAGTCGGATCACTCATAACTATTGACCACCTCTTGAATCCCGCCGTCTTTGCTTTTGATCCTGTGTCGAGTATACTTGCGATCGGTGGGTGATCATTGTTCCAGCCTGATAGATGGATGTCATGTATTTCAACAGGTACAACCGACGGGACGATCCGAATATTCGGAGCCCCCGGCGTTGAGACGAGCTTGTCCCTCCCATCGCATACACCCATCAAATTCCTGCAATTCGCAACGAATGTATTCAAGCTGGTCTGTATAGGCGAGTATCACTAAGTCCACTTGTCCACGGATCCCGTTCTGAGCCGGAGTGCAGATGCAGATCACAAGTTGTACCTATGGGACCTTACACCGCACGGGGGAATCAAGCTAGAAGCTAGCATGCGCTTTGGCCGACCAGTAACGTCAGTTCTAGTCCCGAGTTAGGGGAGATGTACGAAGCTGAAGGTGTGCCACCACTAGCTGCCTCACGCTTTCTCCCTCCCATACCCATGTCAGTTCTTCAGCTACCTTCATAACTGGAGCCCTCCTGAAATCTTCGCCTTACAGGCGTTCATCGGGCTCGAATCTGGAGAGATCCAAACATATGACTTGCTATGTCGGCGTACCTCGGCATACGTCATCACAAACGCCTGGGAAGTCTACGAAAAGGACTTAATCGCCAGTGGGATGCTTGTGAACACCGATGGGACATCGTAAGTGCGATCGTGCCATACAACATGAACATTATCAACAGTTTTTATGTAGGAGGATTCCTGTGGATGTTGTTGTGCATCCGAGAAGCCTCAATTTTGTGTTCGTCGCGTATGGAGGTATTTTCCCGAACGAGATTGTCCTGTCTTCTTCTGGCTGAGGCCTGCCCTTTCACAGGCGGCATCGTGTTCCTCGATCTTGTAATGTGGTTATTGGGCTGTTCGAGGAGGATATTGATAAGGTAGT
>QLOS01011768.1:0-12614 GCA_003313725.1 Russula sp. MG48
GAAGCAGAGAAAGCTCCGCAACACAATAATCCCACTCAATAATCCTGATCCAGCACCCGGTGACGAGGATACACGTGGTCAGGTCCAGTACATGTGTTTTCCTGATGACCACAGCGATCCAAAGCTCCGGGGTCAACCAAAGGGAATAAAGGTTGTCTTGCAGGAGCGGAAGTCTGTTTGGGACAGGTACTTGGCTGTGTGCAAGGAGCGTAGAGTGAAGATTGTCGGTAAGTGTGCATCATGCACAAAATCCCAAATATGCAAAGACGCAGAGCGGCGGGTCGCTTTGGCAGAAGCAATGGGGCAAGATGGTGCTGCATCTACTGAGGATACACGACTTGTGGAGTCTGAAATGCCATTGGCATCAAATGACGATTGGTGCTGCATGTACCGGGTGCTGTCGCTACAGGGTGACTTCCAGCAAGAGAAACCACTCATCCAATCTATCATTGAAGACGCAGGGCATGTGTGCCTGTTCCTGCCACGATTTCATTGCGAACTAAATCCAATTGAGATGCTTTGGGGCTATGGAAAATATCGTGCGTCCTTATCATTCTCGTATAGTAGTTGACGTACTTATCTTTAGTACCCAGGATATCGCAACTTATCTGATGGACGGTTCACAACAGCAAAACTCCTGGTTCCACAGTGCCTCGATTCATGTGATCTTATTACAATCCGCAAGTTCTTCCAGAAAAGCTGGAGATACATTGACGCATACAGGTATGTATGTATGTGCCGGCGTTCTCACATCCAAGTTGAGCATCACATTTCCAGAAAAGGACTAAATGCACGTCAAGCTGCCTTTGCGAACAAGAAGTACAAGTCTCATCGAAAGGTTGGCCTCCCAAGTGATATTATCGCTTCTCTGGCTATGCTGGATCCCTCAGATGGTTCATAAATACATATCTCAGCTGTTTTTGAGCCCGTACAGTGTTTATAAGCGTGGGAAAATGTATATTCAGTGATTTGTTTCAATTTTCAGACAAATTTTTCGGTCGTCAACAATTTTTAAAAAACTAATCAACAAGTTTTATTCTCAGTATCTATGTGATTGTAATGCATCATTTTCAGGGCCAACAAGCTTAATTTGAGTGAGGAGAGGCCAGAGAGAAATTCCGGTGGCTGAGAGGCTGGAAAGTCACGCCTTGAACTGTAGTAATGCTAGTAAGATTCCATCTTGCTGATGGGGAAGCCAACATCCACCTTTGCTGACACGCATTGACCTCCCTGCGCTCACCCACTTGTCATTCCGAGGTGTTAGCGAGTACTTGGAAGACTTCTTAGTCCGGATAAACACTCCTGTTATTACCACCACCGAAATAATGTTCTTCAATCGGGTCAACTTTCACATTCCACAACTCTTTGAGTTCGTCAGTCACACTGAGGCGCTCGGATCAATCAAGTGAGTGGAGCTGTTCTTGGATAAAGGTTTTGCCAGACTCTCTGCTCATCACTCTGGTTTGCCACAAGGGAGGTATGATGGATTTCCAAATGTCGGTGTACAGTGCGACGCGTTCGATTGGCAAATCTCATTTTTAGTGCAGATATGCAGCCAGCTTTTGCCTCTCCTCTCCAGTGTGGAACAGCTTGACATCAAGTGTTCTGGTATAAATCCATTGGATTGGCAAGATGACCAGGATCACACGCAATGGCTGGAGATTTTTCGCCCCTTTATCGCTGTGCAGAACCTGCATATATGCGGCCTGGGCGGGCTCATTGCACCCGCACTGCAAGAGCTCACTGGGGTGAGAGTCATGGAGGTGTTACCTGTGCTTTGCAGCCTTTTTGTAGTGGATCCTGACCTATCCCGGGCCGGAGCTGTGCGGCAAGCCATAAAGCCATTCATTACTGTGCGCCATCTCTCCAATCACCCTCTAGCCAATTAATCACCATATTCTGCCGAGGTACCATCTCCAACCACAACAGGGAAGATGACCAGACAGTCGGCACCGCCTCGTCAGTCGCCTATCTAGAAGGCAGAGAACTAAGACATACAGAGCGCCTCCTCGGTACAATGGTGACAGGGTTTGACGCAGAGTTAGCAGCCCTCGAAACTGGGATGCTACTAGCACAAACCCTGCTCGCCACCTGGCCCACCCTGCACATCCTCCTCCTCAGCTCAGACCCATCTGCCATTTCCACCATCTTCAACTACGGCCCTCACCCAGGCCAACGTTTCTCCCTCTCCTTCAAACAGATCACTGATAGCCTCCTCTCTCTCAATAGGGAACTTAGGATCTCCATATCCTGGGCCCCCCAGGACCGCGCCCTTGTAGGCTTCGCCCACGCGCGTCACCTCACAAACACCACAGCAGCTAACCCCTTCCCCACCAACCACCACGAGCCACTGTCCATCAGCTACCAGTGCCAGTCAGCAGTGTCAGACACAATCAACACCTGGGGGGATGCATCTTAATTTCGAACCGCCACCATGTCCAAAACTCCCACGCCCTCATACATCCCTCCCACCTTGCAGCAAGTCACCATGGTCCTTCAGTCTGCTCTCAATGCAAGCCAGGAACTGTTAAACACTAAGCCTGACAGCACTGAAGAACTGCCACGGTTCGGACTCACCATGCTTTGTTTCTACTGTACCATCACGTGTCATGTGACGCCAGGCATCACATGACCTTCTCCATTTCATCCCAGGTCCCCCCTCCCGCGCCGAGCGACAGCAGAAGGCGCAGGGGGACGCGTGTCTCCTCTTTCCCCCCTCTCCCCCCATGACTCGTGTGGGAGCTATGCTTACTCATTTACCTACTGCGGACTGCGGAACGATGTTGGCTTACTCAGGACCCTCCCGGCGATGACGTGTCGGGGGTCCCGCATGTGTATAAAAGGCGAGAAGCTTAGAGGCTTACCCTCTAAGCTTCAGCTTAACTTTCTATCTACGCACACTTGTCTCCTCTTTAGTATATCAGCTTGGTACTAAAGAATCACCTGCTTGTCCTGTCCGATCTCCCCTCTATCCCGCGTGTCCTCATAAGCGATAAGGCGTAACCCTGCTTGAAGCAACATCAAGCCAGAGTCCCGCCTCACCGCTTACTCATCTATCTCGATTCATCCCAAGTCAACTTGTGATTTGCGTCCTCGTTGACTTCAAGTTTGGTCTTGTGTTTCACGTCGACGTCCCGTGCGTGACGTAGCATAAGCTGAAGCTTACAAAATCGATAGCCTAGTCGTGGCCATCGAAGAAACGCAGAGGCGCGAAGGTCTTGACCTAATCGCCACCGCTACCGGACTGCTCGAACGCCGAGCGGACCTAGAAGAAAGAGTCGGTCGGATCACCCGCACCGTCGAAGCGTTAGGAAGAACGCTCGCAGATAACCAAAATCCTCACCTTGAAGTTCGCATCCTCACGTGCATATTTGATCTTCTCCTGGAAATCGCAAGGTTGCGGGAAGAATTTCGAATTGAAGTGGAACTTGCATAAAAAAAGCTGGACCCGCTCGCCATCGTTGCTCGTATCTGTTGGCATCTCTGGCTCGTACTGTTACGTGTCGCACTTGAGATCTTGGGATACCGCGCCAGGATCTACGTCGACGACATCGTCATCTATCACAGGTAAAAGGACCAAGCTGGAGACCTCACCACGAGTCGCTGGTTTCCTCTACATCCTCTCCCGATTGGACGCGACTGATCTCTTCTTGATCAGTCGCCTAGAACACGCCCTTAGGCATCTTGAACAGCAAAGGGCGATCGCCCTCAGTTTACACGAGAACGAAGACGAGGCCGGCGCAATCGGACAAGAGATCGACAGCACAGAACTTGTGTTACGACAAATCTTGAGAAACGCCGAAAGCAGTCGACCGGTCGTCCCCACCGTAGAAGAAAACCTGCGCAGCCTGTTTGCAGTTCACGGAGGAACCAGCGCACGAGACGAAGAAAATCTAAGAATAATCGCTCAAAGAGAATACCGTGAGCGACCAAACCAAAGGGCCAGGAGAGGCAACCAACCAAGTGACAACCAAATCTACCGACCCCCTCAGCGACACAATGACGACGCTCAGCGTAGACTTCACGGCCGACCGGTGGGAAGCGCTCCACCCCCGTACAGACGATGATCTCCCTCTCCACGTCAAAGGGGAGGCTTTCTGGATCGACTACGGGGAGCCTGGGCGAAGCGCATACCACATAATCGACGAGAACGGAGTGGAATGGCCGTTAGAATTCATAAACGATGACTGGCACTTCCTGACCTGGGGAGCAACGGGGTACCGCACCAGAGCAAGCGCAAAACTGGTACGCGGCACCAACAAGCTCGGATGGTGGGAAGAAGGCGACAGTCAACATCCGCAGAATAGGAAGGGAAAAGGAAAAGCTACTGACCTTCACTCCCCGCGAGAGGTGGAGAAAAAGGACAGCAGCACGGATACAGAGCCAGAAGAAATGGGCCTGAGCCCTACCCTGGGACGCAGGCGACGCGACTCCCCCATGCCCGGAGGACTGGCATATGGACTAGACCTGGAGGAGCGCATCCTGTCCAAACAGGTTGAACAAGTCGCCAGCATGGACCCTGGAGACTTCGGGGAACCGCTACCCGAGTACGGACAAAGGCTGGCCATGACGCACGCCGCAGCGACAGAAGTCGCGGTTGAAGGGATTGTAGTTGAGCCCCTCGTAACACAGGCTGCGCTAGGGGCCACCAGAGGCATCAATCCAGCTTTCACAGCAGGAAGAACGCCAGTATTCCCTGGAGCGTCCATCCGTACAACCTTCACGAACCCTATCAACCCCGCCTACGTTCCCGTTCGCCTGTGGAGCGCAGGGGCCCGAGCGCGCGGTGTAGCCGTCGCCGCGGCCGCAGCTACAACTGTGCCTGCCACCGCCGCCGCCACGACAACAGGAGGGGCCGGCACAGGGAATGGAGGCGGGATGCGAGGAAATCCTCCAACGGTGTTCGAGGGAGACCGATCCAAAAGCGACCAGTTCTTGCGAGAATTCCGCATCTGGAAAATGTCGAATCGAGAAAACAGCTCTATGAAGGTACCCCTTGACCGTGTAGGTCTAGCCCTAAGCTTGATACGCGGCCTGCACGTCAACGACTGGGTGGAAAGAATGCTGGATGATCTTGACGCCGCGCAGAGGGGGCCACACGCTATACCTGCTACGGAGGAAGCGCTGTGGACCATGTTCGAGACAGGCTTCAAAACGGCGTTCACTGACACCACCAAAAAGGCAAACGCCCACCAAAAGTTACTTCAATGCAAAATGATAGGAGACGATCTGGACACTTACATCGCCACCTTCGACCATTGGCGCACGCTTGCGGGATGGGGCGCCGATGACGTAGGAACAATCACCCAGTTCCGCCGCGGCCTAAAGGACCCCCTGCACCGCGCCGTGCTAGAGAAGACAGACCCCTGACCCACGACCATGAGGGGCTGGCAAAGTGCCGCGCGAAAACAGCACGAGCTGTGGGCAGAAGTAAAAAGCAGCCTGAGCAGCTTCCAAAACCAGGGCCCCACTACGAACACACAGCGATGGCGCCAGGCGCTTGGAAAACCGCAGCAGGCCGCGGGAAACCGCGGCGGGGGACCCAAAATCGTGCCTATGGACGTTGATGGCATACGCATCGTGGCCCTCACCCCAGAAAAGCGGCAGAAACTCAGCAACGAGGGACGCTGCTTCTACTGCGAAAAGCAAGGACACATCAGTAAAGCATGTCCCAAAAGGGCAGAAGACCAAAAGAAAAACCCACCGAAAAGGGAAGGAACGCGCGGCCGTCAAGAGACAAGTGTGCGTGTCACCGAGGTAGAAGAGGCCGCTGTGGAAATTAGCAGCCTAGTGGATCAGATAGGAGGGATGAAGCAGGAGGAGAAAGACGAAATGTTGGACGCCTTGATCTTGAAGGGTTTTTAAACGGCTCTCACCACTCGGCCTGGGTGAGAGCGCGGAACATGCACATCATGTATATCAGTGAAACTAGCTCAATTGAAGTACCATTCACCTTTACATCCGCGCAAGGAAGGGCCGACGAACACGCGCTGCTCGACAGCGGCGCAACCGAAAATTTCATAGACTCGCGTATGATCCAGCGTCTGGGGATTGGCCTCAGGACAATGAAAGAGCCGCGGCGCGTCTTCAATGTAGATGGGTCAGAGAACACAGCCGGCACGCTGAAACAATACTGCATCTTGAGGATCAAAAAGGGGGACAAGGAAGCCCTGCAAAAGTTTTACGTCACAAGCCTAGGGAGCGACCGCGCCATCCTAGGATACCCATGGCTGAGGGAATTCAACCCCAGTATCGATTGGGCCAGAGGGAACGTCAGGGGGCCACCAGTCCAGATAGAAACTGCCCTCTTCAAGTGGGCTAGAAAGCGAGTGGTGGCCAGAATAATTGAAGCTGCGCGCAGAGAACAAGCGTGGGAAGAGGGGGACGAAATCATCGGCTTCATTCGCCCAACCCCCAGACTACCCAAAGGAACTGAGACAAACAAGCGCAAACAACCGGCAGAAGACCTAACTGGTTTACCGGACCACTACCGGTCACACGCGTGACTCTTCTCAGAACATGCGGCGCGACGCTTCCCGCCGGCCCGAACAGAAGATCACGTAATCAGACTTAAACCCGGCGCACCGGACTCCATCAACACAAAAGTATATCCTCTAACGCGCGCAGAAGCGCAGGCGGAGCAAGAGTTTGTCAGGAAGAACAAGGAGCTAGGGCGCATTCAGGACAGTGATTCACCGTGGGGAGTGTCCTTCTTCTTCAGGAAAAAGAAGGATGGTTCGCTACGACCAATACAGGACTACCGCCCTGTGAACCAATGGACAGAGCGAGACGTATACCCCATGCCGCGCATAGAACAGATACTAGAGGAACTCCATGGCAAGACGCTGTTCACCACCCTAGACCTGCGAGATGGGTACAACAACATCCGCGTACGCCCCGAAGACAGGTGGAAGGCAGCGTTCAAAACCCCAAGCGGGTTATACGAACCAACCGTCATGTTCTTCGGCATGACCAACGCCCCAGCCACCTTCCAGCGCGTCATGGATCGAACCCTGGGAACCATCAAACGCAAGTATCCAGGAATGGTCTTTGTATACATGGATGACATCCTTGTGGCCACCACAAATGACCACGCGCTACACCGACGGATCATAAACGAGATTATGGCCCAATTGACCAAGGAAGACTTCTTCCTCAAACTCAGCAAATGCCACTTCGAGCAAAAGGCAGTAAATTACCTGGGAATCAGAATAGAGGAAGGAGTCATCCGCGTGGATCCCACCAAGCGCGACGGCCTGGAGGACTGGCCAGAGGAGCTACGCAACCTAAAACAAGTACGAAGCACCCTGGGCGTCTTCGGCTACCACCGACCGTTCATCCCAGGGTACGCGACCATCATGCGCCCCGTACAACACCTCACAAAGAAAGGAGTGGACTTCGTCTGGACCAAGGAATGCACGGAGGCAATACGCACCCTGAAACGAATCCTGTCTGGTGACCCAGTACTGAAAAGACCAGACTACGGCGCTCCGTTCATCTTAGAAGTCGATGCCTCACAGTACGCCCTGGGAGCAATCCTGTATCAACCAGAAGGGGATAGCAAGCCCCGAGTGGTGGGATATTACTCCAAAGCGCTCATCCCCGTGGAGCGCGGATACGACGTGTACGATCGAGAACTCCTAGCATTAGTAAAAGGCCTGGAACACTGGCGACACCTCCTACTAGGGTCGGAACACGTCACAAAGGTCTACACCGATCACAAGAACCTGCAGTACTACCGGCAACCCCAGAAGCTCAACAGGCGAGTGGCACGCTACATTCCGCGACTAGCGGAGTACAACTTCGAACTGGTGCACAAGCCAGGCACGACTAACCGAGCAGACCACCTCTCACGACGACCAGGACTGGATGAGGGGGCCAACGACAACGAAGACGTGGTCGTCCTGCCAGACCACCTCTTCTGCTGCGCGTTATCACTCTCCAATCTGGAGAACAGTGTCCGCATGGCCCAGAGAGACTCCAAAGCACTGATGGAAGCATGGAAGAAAGAGCACCTGATCGAGCACGGAAGGGAGGGATGGATCAAGACAGGGCGGCTGGTCGTCCCCAATTGGCCACAGCTAAGACGCGAACTCCTGATCGCCTACCACGACCATGTGACCACAGGACACCCTGGAATTGCCAACACCATGAAGGCAGTAGCTAAGGACTACTGGTGGCCAGGACTGAGACAGTTTGTCAGCAACTACGTAAAAGGGTGCGCAACCTGCCAAGCCACCAAGCCGGAAACAAACAAGCCGCGCGTTCCCCCTTTCCCCATCACAACCCGGGAGAAGAACATCCCGTTCGCGACCATCGCATTAGACCTGATCACAGACCTTCCCCCATCACAAGGATACGACTCCATACTCACCATCACCGATCACGACGTGACCAAGGCGGCCCTATTCCTCCCATGCAACAAAACGATCGGGGGGGGTAGGCGTGGCCACCCTCTATGCCCAACATGTGTTCCCACACTACGGAGTTCCCCAGCGAGTGATCTCAGACAGGGACCCTCGTTTCACATCCCAGTTCAGCAAGGAACTGTGCCGCCTCCTAGAAATCGATCAAAACATAAGCACGGCATACCACCCCCAGACGGACGGACAATCAGAACGAACCAATCAGTGGCTGGAACAATACCTACGAATTTACGGCAACTTCCAGCAAGACGACTGGGCCTGCTGGCTGCCACTGGCGCAATACATACACAATGCTTGGCCTAGCACGGTCACAGGGTTCACCCCTTTCGAACTACTCATAGGATGCACCCCCCGATTGCGCACACCTGCTCAGGTCGACTTGAAAGCACCAGAAGCGGAGCAATGGGGCCGACAGTTACAGGAGGTCCGCGCGCAAGCCCAGGATGCCATCAAGCATGCGCAAGCGATGGTGCTGCGGCACGCCGAGCAAAGAGCAGGACGACACATCTTCCAGCCACACAAGGAGGGTGACAAGGTCTGGCTAGAAGGAACCAACCTGCAACTATCACATCCCACAAACAAACTGGCCGCGCGGCGATACGGACCCTTCAGGGTCCTCCGTGTGATCTCCCCTGTGGTGTATCAGCTGGAGATCCCGGGCACATGGAAAATCTTCAACACCTTCCATGCGTCACTCCTTTCACCATATAAGGAGACGGAGGAACATGGACCCAACTTCCTGGAGCCACCGCCCGAACTGATCGATGGAGAAGAACAATACGAAGTGGAGCAGGTGCTGGGCGCAAAGAAGATAAGGCGGAAGCTTCACTTCCTGATCAAATGGAAGGGATACGCCGAAGCGCACAACACTTGGGAGCCAAAGGGGAATGTGAATGCGCCGGAGCTTGTGAAAGAATTTTACCAAAAGAATCCCTCTGCGGTACGTTCAACAGTACTTAAAGGGAGAACGGACGAGGATCCAAACAACATGAACTCTCACCCTTCTCCTTCTCCCTCGCCCCCACACCGTCCACGTGTCTCCATCACCAACGCCGCACATGCCGAGGGTCAAGAGGGAATCGAAGAAGTCCTCACAGGGACCGCCCCCAGCGTCGCGGTCCACTACGACCCCCAAAACCCCTACTGGTCGCAAGAAACGCGCGTCGCCAGCCGCGAGACCGCGTATGACGACTACATCCGGGACCCGATACCTCGCCCCACCGCTGCCAACGACTCCCCCAGCATCACCACCACCGCCTCCCATGGAGACGAAAGCGGACCGAGCGACCATACGCCTGTGGCCCATGCGCAACCAGGCCACGTACGCCGCTTCCTATCAGCGGCGGACGCAGAGCGAGCCCCTACCAACTACAGCGACGACGGAGCCGGTACCCCTGATCACATGTCAGGTACTGATGACTCCGTGGGGGGAGCCGATTGGCACATCAATAGAGAAGTTAGGTCCCCGCGAGGTGTGGAGATCACGGGAGGAGTGGACCACGGCACACAAACAGTGGAGCCGTCGGTTTGGGAAAGGTACGACCCGAACGACCACGACCAAGGCGATTCACTGTACCCTGACGTAAGCGACCCCACCTTCGATTGACAGCAGCGAGGCGAGGGCGCCTCGCCTAAGGAGGGGGGCAGTGCCACGGTTCGGACTCACCATGCTTTGTTTCTACTGTACCATCACGTGTCATGTGACGCCAGGCGTCACATGACCTTCTCCATTTCATCCCAGGTCCCCCCTCCCGCGCCGAGCGACAGCAGAAGGCGCAGGGGGACGCGTGTCTCCTCTTTCCCCCCTCTCCCCCCATGACTCGTGTGGGAGCTATGCTTACTCATTTACCTACTGCGGACTGCGGAACGATGTTGGCTTACTCAGGACCCTCCCGGCGATGACGTGTCGGGGGTCCCGCATGTGTATAAAAGGCGAGAAGCTTAGAGGCTTACCCTCTAAGCTTCAGCTTAACTTTCTATCTACGCACACTTGTCTCCTCTTTAGTATATCAGCTTGGTACTAAAGAATCACCTGCTTGTCCTGTCCGATCTCCCCTCTATCCCGCGTGTCCTCATAAGCGATAAGGCGTAACCCTGCTTGAAGCAACATCAAGCCAGAGTCCCGCCTCACCGCTTACTCATCTATCTCGATTCGTCCCAAGTCAACTTGTGATTCGTGTCCTCGTTGACTTCAAGTTTGGTCTTGTGTTTCACATCGACGTCCCGTGCGTGACGTAGCAAGAACTGAGACAAATATACACAGCATTCTATGAAAGCCCCCTCCTGACTAACCTACTGGGTCGCCCCTCCCAGCACACGCCCACTCCTGCCCCTCCCACTACTGATGTCACACATGCTGGCCTGGTGCAGGGACAAAAAGTGGCAGGTACAATTTTACATTAGAAGCCGCATATTCCAGTACAGGGTGCGCCACATGCACACCACTTCCGGCCTGGAGTCCTGGACAGAACGGGCGGTGGTGTGATGTGACGTCACCCTGTCACTTTCCTGACCCACTACCATTACCGACCAGCTATTACTGCACCTCGTTTACACATACTTACCCCAAGGGGCTCATTATGACTACCGGATCGTGAGTCGTGACTGATGACTGCGGGACCCACATGGGTCCATCTATGTATAAATAGGAAGCCAAACTGAGGACTTACCCCTCAGTTTCGGCTTGATTCAATCCAATCACTGTAGACTGCGCTTGAGATCTTCTTGCTGAAGATCTCAATCTTATTCGACTTGTCTTTGCGGCCTTACCCGTCCGATCTAAGATCAAGCTCACAATTGAGTCGCCACTCAGCTCCCTTTGAAGTTAAACTGCGATCTTATCTCATCTCCTTCAAGATCGAACTGTCTTACTTCAAGATCGCCTCGCTTCTTGCCCTGATCCTCACTTATCTAACGATAGTGTGGACCATCTGCTATCTTATCGCCTTAAAGACCTTGGGACACCACCAAGGTTGAAGTCGAGTGAGAGTCCGTGTCAGCCTCATCCGGCGCCAGGCCCCAGTGAGCCTAACAACTGAGCTAGGTGCTGATCTAGCAGCTATCAAAGACTCCCTCCTGGCACTGTCCAAGACAGTGGACTCCCTTCAGCCCAAAGGGCAGGGTACACCCCCTGCGCAGACTAACCCCCTCCTCCCACCCCGCACAAAGGCATCCCAGGGCAAAGGGAAGCCCGCACCACCTCCTCCTACCTACGCCACCAAAGCCGCGGCTCCTCCCAGGCCTAGCCTGGTGCTGGAATTTGGTGGCCAACTTCCTGAGAATGGCTACTGTGCCTCACCACCAGAGCTATGCGAATGGCTGAATGGACGCCTCTCAAGGTCTGAAGCACACAACCAGATCCACATCTCTGCCGCAAGGTGGACGGATAAGGGTAACCTGGTACTCACAGGTGGCCTCCACAACACCACGCAACAACTCCTAACTGCATCCCCCCTCATCAAAGCGCTATTCTTTGAGTTCTACGCTGCTCGCTCCACCCCCCTTCACCTCCTCCCCATCAGGGCCAATGTTAAATGGTCCAAAATCCTAATCAACGGCGTCCCCACCGGAGCTAGCACAGACCGGAGCATCAAGACCCCGGAAGAGTGCCACCAGGCCCTCACCTCAGAGAACCCCTCATACGCAGCACTTCAAATCACACAAAAACCAAGCTGGGTCCACCCTCCCTCCTCCTACACAGCAAACTCAGCCTCCTCCCTCATAGTGGCGTTCGAGGACCCAGATGGCACCAAATGCAGGGACATTCTGGCCAGCCGCCAGCTATATGTCTTTGGCGTGCGAGCCAAAGTCAAGCGCTGGAAGAAGTCACCTCCAAAACTGCCTGCCCCACCTGCAAACGACACCCTTCATTGACTCAACGAGATCCTTGGGCTCACGCTCACCCCCCAACATACTGAAGATGCAATGGAGGAAGAAGGATCCCTGATACAGGCCACCACGTTTAAGAAGCGCCAAGCCCCCACCTCCCCCCACAGGCCCAATGACCCATCCTCAAGCACCGAAGCCTCAAAGGGCAAGAAGAAGAAGAGGGCCTAAGCCTGAGGACTGCATAGCTGAAGTTGCACCGGCAAGACCTGGACGCGCTACAATGCCCTGAATCGCCACAGGCCAATCTTGGCCAGGATACCTTAACCCAGACAGCAGAAACCATTGACACGAGTATCATTA